>BKCP01004761.1:319418-438910 GCA_008636005.1 Striga asiatica
TTTTTCAGGAGACGGAGTCGAGCGTGTCGGATGAGCACAGATGTGGCGCAGCGTGGTCATGAGAGTCGGACATATTTTACCAGTATTTTTATGTCCTAGATTTATGATCATGTGTATTTTATTCAGTTTATGTACGCATGTTATGTATTCGTATTTCGGATGCTTCCGCCAGCGAGTTTTTTTTAGACAGCGCGAGACAGTACAGACTATGCATGTATAATTCCATAATCCGCGAGCGGACAGTCTGGTTGCATGTTTTTATTATGTCTGCGGGCAAGCCCAAGTTCAGTTTAAGTTTTTATCTGCCACATCCCGCAATAAGTCAGTATTTTCGAAAACCCAGCTCGCACGTTCTTTCGAAAATAAAAACAAAAATTTTACTCTGATTTTTCAAAGCTAGTAGTAAGGCGGGGTGTGACATAGAACATGTAAGGAACTCGGTACTCACAAACAACACCTGCTCGGCATTGTGGAGTTGCTCTCGACATTTTGGCTTGAGGAGTGTTTTTGGGGAAGTCTTGCTCGATTTTTATAAGTGTCTGAGAGGTACCAAATGTGGTTTGAAATTGGCTGAAGAGGGGCTTATAAATCTGGTCTTTGGGCGTGACTACTTAGGTGAGGTATTGGGGAGACAATTGTGGTGACAAAAGCTTGTGGCCTCATTTCTTTTGCATGGGTGAGTGGTGTTGATCAGCTTTTGGCATGATTTTGAGTGTATGAAGAGCACTAATAAGCTGGTGGAGGAGTTTTGGTCGTGCACTAGGTAATGGGGGACCAAAACTTACACCAAGAGATAAAATATTGAGCCCATGCTAGTGCCATTAGGAATAAATAAAAGCTAAATCTCATTAACACATATTAATGCTATCTCCACACTAACTAGGCACTATTTGGCTTGATTATGGGCATGTATGGAGGCTGAAAAAGGGCTGCTGGTGGTCTAGTACATGCACTAAGGGGACAAGACTTACACATTGAATAAAATAATAACATGCCCATCACCCACTTAGGCTAATGATAGATGACTTTTCCTTAATTCTTCTTAAGGCTTTTTTAAGCTTAATCAACCCTCATTACCTCCTTAAGTACTCGCATAAAAACATGGACTAGAGAGAAGTGGGTCGTGGCTTAGGGTATTGGGCTTGGAAGTGCTTGGCGCAGCTACTAGGCGCAAGAGGACTCGTGACCAAACATACTCGGTTTCGGTCGCGACTCGACTTAGATAATTTCTCGAAATATACTCGACTTCGATTAAGTCATCAACTTGAACTTTTGCAGTCCAGACTAAAATAGACGGATTGGAATAAATTACTAAACTGACTCGGTTACTGAATAGAATTTAGCCGAGTATTTTCTCGACTCAAAGTCGAACTTTGAACTGAATATCTAGATAACCTCACATACTTGAATAATAATCGAGCACTTAAGCATATAAATTCCCATAACCAAATGTTGCGGGAATCTGAACATACCGATCTCACTCTATAGTCGAGCGAGTGAGATCGTTCTAATATTATAACTGATCGGGGCGTTACACACCAGCTCCAACCATCGCCTTTGGCGCATGTTGAGCTCCTTCTGAGTGAATATAAACTGTAAGCTCTTGTGATCTATGAAAATCTCACAATGGCCTCCGTACAAATAGTGCCTCCAAATCTTCAGGGCGTGAACTACTGCTGCCAACTCAAGATCGTGAGTCGGGTGATTCACCTCATGTAGTTTTAGCTGACGGGACGCATAAGCCACAACCCCGCCGTCTTGCATCAGAACACATCCTAGACCCTGCTTCGAGACATCACTATAGATAGTGAAACCACAGAGTGGGGTCTGGAATAGTCAACACGGGTGTTGTCGTAAGCCTCGCTTTGAGCTCTTGGAAGCTCGACTCACAACGACTATCCCACTTAAACTTCACTGACTTCCTCTTCAAACGGGACAAAGGTAGGGCAATCTTAGAAAACCTCTCGATGAATCTTCTATAATAGCCTGCCAAACTGAGAAAACTCCGAACCTCGATGGCATTTCTCGGTGTCGACCAGTTTCGAACTACTTCAATCTTGCTTGGGTCTACTTCAATCCCTCTGAAAGTGACAATGTGGCCTAGAAAAGCGACTCAATCGAGCCAAAATTCGCTTGGCGTACAACTTCTCCCGTCGAAGAGTCTCTAGTACTGTCCTCAAGTGCTCCTCGTGCTGTTCTGGACTACAGGAATAGACCAAAATGTCATTAATGAAGACGATGACAAACTGGTCCAGGAATGGATGGAAGACACGGTTCATGAGATCCATGAATATCGTTGGCGCATTGCTCAAGCCAAACGGCATCACTACGAACTCATAGTGACCGTATCTCGTTCGGAACGCTGTTTTGGCCACGTCGGTCTCCTTGATCTTCAGCTGATGGTAAACAGAGTGGAGATCGATCTTGGACAACACGCTGGCGCTGCTACACCCCGCTACTTAGGGCCAATTTTTCGCAATTATTACCTTCAAAAACGCTAATAAATTTTTCGCAATCATTTGCAAACTTATCTCGGGATGCTGCTAAAAACTTATTTGCTTTGAAAATCAGTTTTCTTAACTTGGTCTATCAACTGGTTTAGACTTTAAGAAAATCAGATTTAAATCTTTTATCGACTCTTGCATTTAAATTGGTCCCGTTCGTACTAGCGAACTGGATAAATTATTTAAGTCTGAAAGTAATGTAATGCAAGTTCGAAAGAAAAGCAAGCATAGCGGAAAGTCTGAAAATGCATGGTAATATTAGTTATACAAAACATTTTAAACAAATGTCCCGGGAACAGCTTTCGTGCGGAACTCACGACCACAACCACCACAGCTGGACTCACGCCTGCCCGCCGACCCTGCCATCTGAAAATATAAAGTGGTAGGTAGTACGGTCCAATTGTACTCCATAAAAACCCATTCTAAAGTAAACAACAATAATAATAATGATACCACAGAACCGGTATATATAAGTAACTGAAACTCCCGGACACTCTGGCCGGTAACTCCCGGACACTCGGCGTGTGCACACTCTGATGGTATATTTAAGGCGAACTGGGCCACCACCAGAACTTAGGGAAGGACAACTCGGCCTTAACCCCAAGCGGATAAAACTCATATACATACCTGAACATGATATCGACTATTATACTCATTGTATAACCCAGACTGGGTCCCCACCTGATCTGCTTTGAAAAAGGGTAAGTGCGACTGTGCTGGTAGCTGACTCCTCAAGCTACATAAAAATATAAGCAAACAAATATACTAAGTACTATGCTCGTCATATGCTCAATAATGTGCTAGGATGCTCTACTCTATCAGATTACTCATCCGGATATAAAGGAACGCTCTACGGGTTCACTGAAATAATTCTAAGTAATGAAATTATACTGATATGCTCAACTGGACTGGTTTGGCTCGGAAAATTACTTAAATTTCGGAATAAGACTCGAACCGAAAATCACGAACCAAAACTGACTCGAACCGCCAGCTAAACCGGCCGGTTCGCTCACTAACAGAATCGGGTCGGACCACCGGTTCACTCTGGACCGGGTGGTCACGGGCTGCTCGCACTGGCCGGGTTCGGTCCCATGCCGGGCCTGCTGGGGCCCTGGCACGGCGCTGGGCACGAGCTAGGCGCGGACAGGCACGGCCAGGCTTGGCTGGCACGGCCTTGGCACACTGGGACCACTCGGGTGCTGCTGGGCACGGCCGAGGTCACTGGGTGTGTTGGTGCGCTACTGGGCACGACCACGGGCACAACTGGTGCTACTCGGGTGCTACTAGGGACAACCGAGGTCAACTAAGAGTGTTGGCGCGCTACTGGGCACGAACGAACACGAGGGACGCAGGGCTGACGCGTACCCGGGCTGACTAGGCACTGGGCGTGCGGCTGGGCACGACCCGAGTGCGTCTGGCACGAGAACTGACACGGCCAGGCACTACTCGCGCGGCTCGGGCGCGGCTAAGGCTGTCAGGGTGCTGCCGGGAAACCCTGGGCACGCGGGCGTTGTAACGCCCCACTTTATTTTAAAGGATTTATCGAATTTATTTAATAAAAATCACAATAAATTTTTCGCAAACTTTAATTTAATTAAAAACTCAGTGGGCGCTACTGGTGCCTTGCAAGCGCTAGGCGCGGCACGGACAGAGGCACTGCCTGGCCCCTGTGACGCGGCACGGGCACGGCACACACGACTGGCGCGGCTGGTGACCCTAGCCGGTCCTTTGCCGAACTTCTGGCAACTTTTCCGGTGACTACCAACCCAAATCAACTCAACATAATTTAACATGTAAAATGCCAAGAAATGCTAGGGCCACTCCGGTGGATAAGGGTTCGGTCCGGCAGGGCCTATAAGGCAACTTGGGACCCTAGGTCACCGAACTAACATGCTCAACTTATCAAAACACTTAGGGCCGAATACTAAGCATCAAAAAACCATGGCTAATGAGGCTAGAACATTGGTCAATACATGCATGCACATATACTTAGTTTCGGAGGTGAAAATGGCTCGATTTCACTTAACAAAATGACCGAACAAATGAACTCAAAGCATGCTAATCTTTTAACCATGTCATACTCATGATTCTTGAGGATTTTTAAGCCATCAAACTCGGCCATATCATGCATGTACATGAACTTACGAAATTAGGGCTCAAATGTTCAAAAATAATAACTTCACATAATGAACGTGCATGGCATCATTTTATCACATGATAGTTCCTATTTTATCATGAAATAGCTGGGAAAAATGATGAACATGAGAGTACCTTGCTCAAAGATTGAGTTTGTGCCAAGGTGGCCTTCTAGGGCTCACACGCGGCACTCGCGACTTAGGGGCTGAACTCGAGGTTAAAGGCTGAATTGAGGGGGTCAACACACTTAGAAAAATCCAAATAAACCTTGGAAGATGCTAAGTGCTGAGAGACTTTGGCTGGAACAAGGTGAACACGCGGCTCTTCTCCACTCAGGGCTGCCTCGCGCGCGCTAAGGGGCTGGTGCAAGCTCTCGGTTTCTACTTATTTTCCTCAATAATGTTGAACTCTTCAAGTGACCAAGAGCTGGAAAAACTCAGAGAAGGGTCCTTTATATAGGTGAGAGGGGCGGATTCACCAAGGTCTTGAAGTGGAGACAAGAATGGGCTCTCCACTCTTCACGCGCGCGGTCTTCAAGGGCTGGCCTAGGGGCACGGCTTGGTGGAGTGGAAGGCATCTTGGACTGACCAAGACATTAAAATATGGTGGAGATGCTGATTCTGGTCGGTCCCAAGGTAGTGGAGGGGACAAGGCCTTACACAATGCAATATAATAATGCATGTGCCCATCACCCACTTAGGTTAATCACCCCTTGACTTTCCTTAATCATACTTAGGGAAATCTTGAGCTCAAATTACTCCTTTAATCCACCTGAATATTCGCATACTATGGGCCATGGAATTGGGCCACGAATTCCATGCATTGGGCTGAAGAGTTGGACTCGCGTGCTGGGCTGGCGCTAGGGCCAGGCGCGGCCTCGTTGGGCTGGGCGCGCGGCACTGCTGGGGCTGCGGCTTGGGCTTGCGCGAGGGCTGAAAAAATCCACACTCTTGGGCCGAAATAATACTAATGCATGGCTGAACTTAAGTGTTGCCAACACTTAGAAAAAATCCTTGAAACTTGCCATGACTTGGGCGCGACATGGAGTGGGCTCGCGCGGCACTTGGGCGCGACCCTTGGCTTATGCTCGGCATCACATGGATCGAGGACTTAGGCTCGACCAAGGCTGAATAATGGCCTCACTTAGGTGCCACAAGACTTAGGAAAATTCCCTTAACACTTGGTAATGACTTGGTGCGAACTTGGCACGGCTTTGGCCCTAACTCGCGAACCTTAGGCGCGAGTGATCTCGGGGCCACGCACGAGCTAGGTGCGGCATACTTGACCGAGGGAATTATGACTTAAGCTCGATAATAATGATCTCATACTTAGAAAATATTCTAAGTAAGGCTATGAGCACGGCTAGGGCTCGAACAAGACTCGAGACTACTAGGGCTCGAGAATTGGCTAGGCGTGAACTAGGCGCGATACTTGTGACCAAACGACTTGGTTCTGGACACGGCTAGACTTAGACGATTTATCGAAACATACTCGGTTTCGATTATTTGTCAACTGAAATGATTAATTCTGACTGAATGAAATCCATTGATAAAAATAAATGGACGATAATTAATAACTGGGATTGAATAGCAGATAACTTGGCTCGGAACTCAAGACGAGCAGTATTAATAAAAAAAAATAGTTCAACTTGAAACTAAAAACTGTCATTTTTATTAATACAGAATTGGGCTATTACAGGCGCCCCTCAGCTGATCGAATAAACCCTCTATCTTAGGAAGCAGATACTTGTTCTTCACCGTTAACCTGTTCAATTCCCGGTAGTCGATGCACATTCTCATAGACCCATCCTTCTTCTTGAGAAAGAGGACAGGTGCTCACCAAGGTGATACGCTTGGTCGGATGAAACCGAGACTCAACAGCTCCTGGATCTGAGCCTTCAACTCCTGAAGCTCTTTCGGCGCCATTCAATACAGCGCTTTCGACACTTGTCCCGCTCCGGGGACTGAGTCGATAGTGAACTCCACCTGGCGGTTAGGTGGTCCTCTCGGAAGTTGATCGGGGAAAACATCCACAAACTCACGAACAATGGGTATATCTCCGGGCGTGAACTTTTCTGGAGTCTCCCCAACGATGTTGACGAGAAATCCCTGACTGTCATCTCTCTGCAGGTACTTCGTCTCCTTCGCCATGGAAATAACTCGGGGCAAGGTGCGGGTCTTCGTCCCGTAAAAGGTGATGTGGTCTCCCTCTGATACGTATAGGGTCACCTCCTTGTCACGGCATCGTATCTCTGCGCGGTACTTCGACAACCAATCCATGCCAAGAATCAATTCGAAATAGTTCATGTCGATCACATAAGCGTCTGCGACTAAAGTTCTACCTCCGATATTTATGCTAAGATTTCGAGCCAGGGAACTCGTAACTATCTTCCTTCCCGATGCAAGACTGACTCGAGAGGGTCGACATTACTCAACCTATGGGCTCCTAAGGTGGACAAACACTGGGCTGAGACGAACGAATGCGTCTCCCCGGTGTCAAACAGTGCGAAGACTGGAGTATGGAACAATGATAACATGCCTGACATAGTACCTGGCTGCTCGGTGGTCTGGTCCTGGTCAAGCGCGTAAATATGGCCGGCCCACGCTGCTGCTGCTGCTGTCCTAGAGGTCTCTGGGCTGGCTGTATCCGAGCGGGCTGTCTCTTGGCTGGCTGCTGTCGGGGTCGGTCTGGGCAATCGGCAATCTGATGTCCTGGTCGGCAGCAACGGTAGCAGACATTCTTCCCGGCTAGACACTCCCTGCGGTGCTAATGTAACGCCCCGTTTTATTTTAAGGAATTTATCGAATTAATTAATAAAAATCAGAGTTTTTTTTTTTCTTAATTAAAAACATTTAACGAGAAACGGGCGCTACTTGCTAATGACATCAGATAAACATATCCATCAAACAAAAAAACCTACACATGCTCGGACTAACGATATAAAATTATCCCTTAAATTCATAAGTCTCAAAACAATCAAATGGGTGTAGCATGAAACAAGGTTCAACCAAACTTAAACATAATTCGAAAGTGGAAGCAAGAATTAATCCAAAGTATGAAAGCAAATAATTAAGTAACAAGTTCATGCATAACACATAATCAGTATACAAAATCAAGGCAGGGATATAAGCACATAATAAAATATCCAAATCCAAGCGGGAACAATAAATCAAGTCAAGTATCAGTTCAGTAGATCATAAACAGGCGGAAGCATAAAATAGCGATAACATAATTTGACCAACGATCATCCTCTCGCTCGTCTTTATGCCACCGCCACCAACTCAGCTCAACCTAAAGAAAGGAAGAGGAGACAATAACAGAAAACAATGGGGGTGAGCAACCAACAAGCTCACCATTATCGCACAATTATCCCGTATAATTGTTTTTAAAAGCAGTATCACGGTAAACATTATAAGTATCGGTATGCATAGAATTCATAGCCTAAACCCTCTACCCGGCTCTATCGCAAACCTCGTATGTACATACAACAACCTTCCAGATACGACGGCATGGCTGTAACTGAAAACCTTCCAACCCCTGGATACGACGGTACATGGGATCCTTTCCAGGAGACAGTGAAGTTGAATCACCCCTCCGCTCTACACGGATTCGAGTATTCAGACAATCCCCTCCGTGTAGCGTCCACCTCTCGGATACAACGGGCAGGCGACTTCCACTGCTTTCGCATTCATCAAGGCACTAGCGTTTGGGACACTTAGACTAGAGTTCTCATGCATACAAAAATTTTCAAAAGAAACATTACACGAAATAATAAGTGCGATAAATATGGAATACATCATAAATGTACCGACCTGATAGCAGCTACAGTTCAAATCACAAATCTCGAGACGAGGCGAGGTTCAACACCTCTCGACACCTACATTAAGTCCAGATACTAAAGTCAACACTTTAATCTAGACCTATGTAGCAAATTCACAAGTTGACTTAGCCGAACTCGGTTCGACCAAGTGGTTCGTGAAGTTCTGTGGATATGAGAACACTAGGACTTGGACTCGATCAAACCACATATTCGAGTTCACACAAAAGCAAGTGAAAGACAACAAACGAGTCACAAGCAAAACACATGGCACATTTGGTCATCAAAACTTAACACATTTCAACATAGAAAAATAATTTCTCAAATTCACAATTGAATTAGAAGGCATATCAAATCAATGAGTTAGGTTCTGAAACTTTATCATAAATTTCACATCCCAGTTCTAAGTAAGATCACCCAATTTCAGTTTCAAACTCCTTATGCATAATTTTATAAAATTCAAACAAGTTTTTTAGCAAAAACGAGTTTAAATTAAACGCACATGATAATGGACGATTCAGGCTATGAAATTTTTATCTAAAATACTACAACATGTGAACAGCAACACATAAATTCATCAGCCTTCAACACTCAGTATCTCAATTTATAAAATTAAAACAACATTCAGCCAAATATCGCACTTATATCAGAACTGATCACAACTGAACTCCAAAAATTTTAAAATTTATACAGCATGCTGAACATCACAAAATCAGCACCTCCACAAATTTTCAGAATTTTTCAACTTCAGAACAATTTATCATAATTAAAATAAATTCGGGCAGAATCACAAAATAATTTGTTAACCCTATCAAACCTAGTTAAAAAATTCAAAAAATTTTACACCACATATAATCGTGCTTGAAACATAACATACGCGAAAATTGGCTAGAAAATAACACTACACAATTACTTATGTATTTTATAAGAAACTGAACAGAAAACAATTTAATTTTTACAAATAGCTAAACACCTTTAAAAATCACGAAAATTTTACAGCAGCTACATATGCATCAAACACAACTGCTCCTAAAATTTCAAGGCAATCAGACTAGTATTTCAATTTATAGTGAATTTTACATTCTAGACAGTAATTATAACTTTCGAAAAATCATAACTACCAATTTACAACTCCAATCGACACAAGGTCAGCGCCATTGTGTTCGTAAAAATCCTAAGTTCCTAAATCCACAGAAGTTCGTCACTTATTTTTAGTTCTCGCTCGATTCGCACGAATCGACGAGTTCGACATAAAATCACGACAATACAATATAACGAACGATAATATCACATAAAATCACATCGCTTCTCAATTCCATATAACATGATAACAACACCTAAACACATAAATCGCGAACAACACGACATATAATTGTCGAATAAAAAGACGAAGAGTCGAGACTCGATACCGTTTTCGGGAATCGGGCGAGAAGGGTTCGAACGGGCTCGAAGGAAAAACGAACTCACCGGAGTTGCTACTCGACGGGGCTGAACGTAGGGTCGCCGGAAAGCTGCTAATAGCGAGTTGAGAGAGAAGGGCTCGTCGGTGGTTCAGAGTGGAGGTGAACAGCCTGTTGGGAATAGGGCTTGCTGAGCGAAGAGAGGATCACGGCAGGGGGACTGCTCGATCTCGCCGGAAAAACTAGAAGCATGGCCGCCGGAAAAGCTGCGCGAGTTGTTGTGCGCCGGAAAAGGAGCTCCTCACGGCGTGGCAGAGGAGGTCTCGTCGTCGAAAGCTCGTGGGCTTCTTGCGGTCGATCAGTCTCGCCGGAAAACGCAACAGGAGGGGGCCGCTGAAGGTGGGTTGCTGGCGGCGGCGAGAAGAGGAATGATGTGATGACGGCTGAGCACGAAGACGACGATGAATAACTGAGCGATGATGGAAGGAGGACGATGATGATCGCTGGTGAGAGGGCGACGGGAAACCAAGCGCGAGAGAGAGAGAGAGGAAGAAAAAAACAAATTAGATTGAAGAAAAAAGAAGAAGGCTGCGCGATGAGGAATCCTGAGGTGAACGAGATGGACAAAAAAAAATATATATACTCTCACTTAGGTTAGGAATAAGTCTTGTTGTCCAAGACAAATAAAATCTCCCAAACACACGTTGCACACGTGAAAGAAAAAAGAGGAGAAAATCTGTCGGACCAGGCCCAACTCGGGTCGCGGGCTAATGTGGGCCGGGGCACCGGTTCAATACATACGGTTCTCTCGGGCTCTAACTCTCGATTTGTTTTACCAAAATAAAATTGCTCGAATCACGCGTATATTCTCGGGCTCGGTAACGAATTCAAACGCACGAAAATAAACGAACATCAAATATATTTTACATATATATATATATATATATATATATTAATACACATTATTCACATTTAATAATTTAATAAATCACGAAAATCAATTAGACAATTAGACATTTAGCATTTAATCACATTTTGGCAATTAATAATATTATGGCATTCAAGAAAAATAAATATAAATTTTATCACAAAAATAATAATAACAATAAAAATAATAATAATATTCTCAAATAATCCACAAATAAATGGGGCACTACAGCTAACGTCCGCAAGTGGCACAAGCCGGCAGATCCTGCCGGGCTGATGGGCCTGCCTGAGCTGGGCCTCTCTTCCGTCGATTCTTCTTGTTGTTACGGTCATTCCATTTCCTCTTGTTCGGGTTTGGCGCCTGCTGAGGTGGCGCTGGTTGGGCAGGGTGAATGGCGGCTGGGCAATGGCATCCCGCTAGAGGTACGCCTCAATCTGCTGAGCACGCTCAACAGTCTCAGCATACTCAAGGTACCCATGACTGGCCACCAACAGTCGAATGTTTCTCCTCAACCCATCAAGGAACTGTGTCGCCTTCTTCTCCTCTGCATCCACGAGATGTGGAGCAAAGACGCTCTTACGAGCGAACTCACGCTCGTACTCATCCACTGATAGCTCACCCTGTTGTAGAGCAGAAAACTCTCTTGCCATCCTCTACTTGAAATGACGAGGGTAGACTTTATCCTCCAAAAGCGTCCTAAGATGTGCCCATCTCATGGCCTCACGCTCGTCCTCGGTGCGTAAACGCCAGTAATCCTCCCACCAATATCCTGCGGTGCCCTCGATCTGTAGTTCGGCGCAAGCCATCTTATGCGCCTCGAAAATCCACTCCATCTTGCGGATCCATTCGCCCACGGCTAGCAGGGCATCCTCCCCGGAGAAACGGGGCTGGTCAAAGGTGCGGAATCAGCTGACCGCGACAGCCTGGTCCTGCTCGGCTGCAGATTGAGGATCTCTGCATGGCGGCATTCTGGAGATCCAATAACACTTGAATTGATTAGTATAGCCAATTAAGTAATAGCCATACTAGACTTGAAATAATAAAAGATAAATAATATCCGAAAACACCTAGCTTGGCTAGAGTTCCGGTATACTTAAACTTCTACGTTCTGGCTTATACTGGAGGTCTGACTTAGTTTAGAGTCCTTGGACATAGCTGTTCTAGAGTTCTGTCTAGAGTTCTCTTATCCAGAGTTATTTGTCTTATAGGAGGATAGTTATCTAGGCCCCGTACTTGAACTTAAATCAGCACTTGCAAAACTTAAACTTGGCTTAGGTGACTTACCTCGCAGTCGGCGCGGAGTGAGCGTGGCGTGGTCATGATTTTCTAAAACTTTGAAAGGTATACAGAACACTAGGTGCTCTGATACCAAGCTGTAATGCCCCGCCTTGACTAGCTTTGACTTTTGAAAAATCAGAGTTAATTTTTCGATTTTATTTTCGAAATATCTTGCGAGCTTATTTTCGAAGATACTTTCTTACTTGAGAGATGCTACGAAAACTTTCTTAACTTACTATCTCGGACATAATAAAACATGCAACCAAATCGAGCCACTATGGCGTTACAGGAATTATACATGCAGTCCGTCTGTCTCGCACTAATAACTTAGCGGAAGCTGAAAGTATGAAATACAATCATACAAATTATACATAACATGGTTCATGAATGGTGGTACATAAAATGATGGTAAAAATACTCACGGCTCATGACCACACTTGCCACGCTAGCTCACCCGGCCCGCTCAACTCCGTCACCTGAAAAACACAATGGGGGCGTGAGCAAACCACTATGTTCCGCAAAGACCAGTACTGAATTAAACAGCATAAATAATAACATATCATGAGCATCAATATATAAGAGTTGAACTGTAGACTTTTCTTTTCTTTTGTTTTCTTCTCTTTTCTTTTCTTTTCTTTTCTTAAACTTTGGTCCGTCGACCCTCGGCTGCTCGTGTGTACGCCATCTAGACACTGAGGCCAAAGCCCCTATTGGATACTAGGTAGAGTAGGAAGGCCCTTAGGTCGGCCTCTCACCTGGGAGAACTAACTGTCTCAAACATACTTCAGTCATGGTACAGATGTTATAAATGATGTAGAATCCAATACATGACCCCCACCTGGTAACTGAGGAAATAGCAGATGTAAGTGCTGGACTGAAGTAGAGGTCGGAGGCTCAACTCTCTTTAGGCTACATAAACATACAAGCAAAATAATGCTAAGTATTATGCTATGAATATTTTTATTATATGCTAATATGCTCGGTTCTATTTTCACAATTCAACTGGACTGGTTTAGCTCGAAAAAATACTAAAATTCTGGAAAGAGACTCGGACCGAACGTCACGAATCAAAACAGACTCGAACCACCGATCGAACCGGCAGGTTCGCTGACTGTCTGGACCGCCGGCACGGGCTAAACCGGGCAGTCGGGCTCTGGCTCGGGCTGACCGAGCTCGGTCCCGCGCCGGGCCTGCTGGTACCCGGGCACGGTGCTGCTGGGCACGTCCCGTGGCCGACTGTCTCAGCAGACCCATATCGGGTCAGCACTGGACACGGCACGAGGCTCTGGCGCGAAACCTCGTGCGCTGGGACTGGCACGGCGCTACCGGGCGCCGTGCATGAGGCCTGAGCACGTTGAGTGCTGTTACCACACGTGTTGGCACAGACTCTCGCTGCCGGGCGCAGTCGCGGGCACCGGGCTTCCGTGTGCCGCGCCTACAGGGCGCGGGCACGAGCAGTGACACACTTAGCCTCTGTGGCACGGGATCTGGGCACTGACTGGCACGGACAGAGGCAATCCTAGCCTCTGAATGGCACGGGCAGACACGGGGCCGGGCACTACCGCGCTACATGCGCGACAAGTGACCAAGGCCGGCCCTTGCTGGCCTTCCGATGACTTTATCCGGTGACATGCAACACATATTATCTCAATATGATAAAATAATCACAAAATTGCTAAGAGGCACTAGGAGACCTCGGGTCAAAATGCAAGTGGCTCGGGAGGGCGATAAGGCTCGTGGCTACACTAAGTCACGGAACAAACATTCTCAAATTACAATCACTTAGGGCCGAATACTTAAAATCAAAAATCATGACTTTAAGGCTAACACATTAGTCATAACTCGCATGCATATAAATTAGGCTCGGGGGTCCAAAATGACACAATTTCATGAACAAGTTGACTGAGGCAATGAACTCTAATCATGATCAAACTTATACACCATCAATGACATAATATATGAGGGGGATTAAGCTATCAATCTCGAGTTTGGCATGCATGCAACTAAAATTTCGAATTTAAGGCCATTAATTCATAAAATCCAAAACTCATGAATTTTAACGTGCATGGCTTGATTTTACTTCATGATAACTCTTATTCTATCATAAAATAGCTATGAGAAAGAGATGGCTTGGGCTAACCTTCACCGAAAATGAAATGGCTTGTTAGGGCTTGCTCGGGCTTGCACATGGCTTTAGGGAGTTAGGGTAGACTTGGGGTGGAATTGGCTGCACTAAATGAGCTCAAAAGGCTTAGAAAAATCTAAGAAATACTTAGAAGTTTTTAAGCCTCCTGAGAATATGGCTGGAACGGGCTGAGGCTCGGTCCTCCTTCTCCCCGAGTCAACACGCGCGCGCGGTGGTGCAAGGAAGAAGCTCTCTGTTTTCTCTTCGCTCATCACTATTTTTCTCGAGCAACAAAGAGTCTAAGAGCTTGGAATGACTGAGGGAAGGGTCTTAAATAGGTGTTGGGGTGGAGTAAGTAAGGTTGGGTCAAAGGAGACAAGATAAGTGGTCTTATTCCACTCCATTTGCATGGGAATTTGAAAGGGGTGATGGGGCACGGTCTTGGGCTGACTTGCACGGTTTTTGGAACCTTTTCCAGAGCATAATGGGCATGAGAAGTGGTCTGGTCAGGTGGTGGGGGACAAGGGAACAAAGACTAGCATAATTGAATAAAATAATACTATGCCCATTCTCCCCACTTAGCTTGATCATAAGTTGACCTCCCTTAATCTTTGTTATGGCCATTTTAGCTTAAAATGATCCTCATTAAGTCCCCTAAACACGCAAATCTTGCGTCATGAAGGAATTGGACCGGAATTTCAAGATTTGGGCTCAAGAAGGTGGACTGTCACGAGCTGGCGCTGGACAGGGCGCGGCCTGCTGGGCGGCACGGGCTGGGCGTGGCCTACTGGGCTGGCGCGAGTTTTTGTGGGCTGCTCGCGTGCATGATGCTTGGGACGAGTATAATGCATATTTTTGTGATCCAAAGACTTAGAAAAATGTCAAGGATAATCCAAACACTTAACCAAGCATTTGGCATGGCTCGGCTCAGACCTTGGGCGCGGGAAGGCTTGGCGCGAGTGCTTGTTGGTGCAACGGCTAGGGCTTGAGTATCAGGTCTAGACTTGGACTTGGAACATTAAAACACTTAGAAAAATATTCTAATTATTATGATATCAAGGCTCGGGGATGCTCAAAAATGACATGGAAAATTTATTCGGATCGAAACTAGGGTTCGAAGCCAAATATTTCTAAAGCCGAATAGATATCACTTATCAATCCAAGTTAATGGATTGATCTTGGACTTAACTTGACATAGAAAATTTCAAAGAATAATCTAACATATTTGAGAATTTAGCATATAAAACATAACTTGGATATTTCTGAAAATTGTGGATTCCACTTATAGTCGAGCAGTGAAACCGTTCTTAATATTATTACTGATTCGGGGCGTTACATAGGGTAAACCTGCACGACTTGAGGCGCAAGCAAGCAGACGCGTGGGACGCGTGGGACGTGAGAGAAGGCCGAGAACTAGGAGGACAAGGACTAGCCAACGCAGCTAGGGTTTGGACGAGGCGCACAGCACAAGAAGACGCGCGATCCTTCTAGATGGCCTAGGGCCGATTTTACCAAGCATATTAGGAGTCTAGTTTGGATAGGGAATTGAATAAATGGCATGTGCCTAATTAGTTTTGGTATGACTTTCATTACTAGATATTTAGTTACCTTAGGACTTTATTTATTTCCATTTATTACGAATTCTTCTTAGACTTGGATTAGATCTATTTAGCCTCTATAAATACTACCTATTGTCATTCGATTTTCATAAGTTTAAGTTAATAAAAAATCGTTCGCAAGAGAAAAACCGTGTGTTTAGAATTCGTGAGAGTTTTATCATACAAACCGAGTTGTCTAGGCTAAGACCCGAACCATCTCAAAACCGTGAGAAGATAAGGCTAATAACCGAGTCATCCATACCTATCGTTGAGAAAGAAGCCTTGGCAAAGCTTAGTTCGAGACAAACGAGTTGAGGAGATACACGATTATTCATCATTGATGATTTCATTGAGAGTTATCAATCGTGTATCTTGTTTAACTTTTCCCATCTATTCTTTTCGAATTTTTCTTTTTTCTTTTCGTGAGTTGTAGTCGAGAGTTAAAAAAAAAAATCTTAAGCATGACAAACCGAGAGAGGTTCGAGATGTTGGAGGAAAGCATGAAGTCCCTTGGCGATGGTCAATACGCCACTAACGAGAACTTCACCAAGATCGAGCTCATGGTGCACAACTTGGCCGAGCAACTTGCAAGAGTCACACGACATCTGCGGAGAATCCGCGGATCGAGGTCGACCACGGCAAGATTGCAACACCCCGCTATTTTAGGGCCAATTTTTCGCAATTTCTTTTTTTGAAAACGCTTATAATTTTTTGAAATCATTTGCAAACTATCTCGGGGTGCTGCTAAAAACTTATCTGCTTTAAAATCCATTCTCTTTTAATTGGGTCTAATGACTGGTTTAGACTTTAGGAAAAACAGATTTTAATCTTTTATCGAAACCTGCAGGTGAAACTGGACCCATTCGTACATGCGAACTGGGTAAAATATTTAAGTCTAGGAACTACTATCATGCAAGTTCGAACTGAAAGTAAATGTAGCGGAAGTCATAAAATACGTGGCATAATAGTTATACAAACGTAGATAAACAAATGTCCACGAATCGGCTAGTTGTGCCAAATCCACGACCACAACCACCACAGCTGCCCTCACGCCTGCCCGCTGACCCTTTCATCTGGAAAACATAGTGGGGGTGAGTAATGGTCCTCTTGTACTCCATAAAAACCCAGACTAAAGCAAACAACAATAATAAAATCAATATCATAAACTTTGGTATGTATAACTCCTGGACTCTATGGTCGGTAACTGTACTGAATTCTCTCGAACTCTGTGGCCGGTAACTGAACTGAATCTCCCGGACTCTATAGCCGGTATCCATGTGATCACACTCTGATAGTATATTAAGGCAAACTGGGCCACCACTAGAACCTAGAGGAGGGCAAAGTCGGCCTCGACCCTAGGCGGGCTAAACTGCTGTACATACCCCGGATGGGGCAAACTTGGCCTCCACCCTCGGCAGCTAAAATACATACCTCGGCATGATATTAGGTATTATACTTAATGTAATACCCAGGTTAGGTCCCCACCTGATCTGCTTGGAAAATATGTAAGTGTTGCTGTACTGGTAGCTGACTCCTCAAGCTACATAAAAATATAAGCAAACAAAATATACTAAGTACTATGCTCGTCATATGCTCAATAATATTCTAAGATGCTCTATTCTATCAGATAACATCCGGATATAAAAGAACGCTCTAAGAGTTTGCTAAATAAAACTAAGTCTGGAAATCTAGACTGATATGCTCAACTGAACTGGTTTGGCTCGAAAAATACTTAAATTTTGGAATAAAACTCGGACTGAAATATTCGAACCAAAACTGACTCGAACTGCCGATCGAACCAGCCGGTTCACTAACTGGCTGGACCGTCGGCTCACTCCAGTCCAGGCGGTCGGGCTCTGGCTTGAAGCAACCAGGCTCGGTCCCGCGCTGGGTCTGGTGGTGTGATGAAGGATCGTGAGTTCCGTCTAACTCGATTTGCTTGAAACCCGCACTGTCTCCTTGGTTCCTTCGCGTTAGGTTGCTATTACGCGCGCCAACGCCTTCGTACTTCGCGATTGGTGTGACGAAACTCGGATGTTGGTCGTATTTCTATCACTGTGACGAAACTTGGATGTTGGTCTTATTTTAATCACGAACTCTATGTAAACTCACGAGAGAAAACACACGAGAACTTTGAACAAACGTTTGATTTTCTATTCACTCATCAACCATATTTTCGAATGGTACATAGGTGGGTATTTATAGATACCAACTAGATCTAATCCTAGTCTAAGAAGATCTTCTAATTTATGCAAGTAAATAAATCCTAAGGCAACTAAACATCTTGTAAACAAAGACTTACCAAACTAATAGAATACTAATAGGCACATGCCTTTTATTCAAACTCCAAAACCAAACTAAGACTCCTAATCAAGCTAAGTAAATCACGCCCAAATCTCTTGGTTGTTCACCAAGTCTTCGCGCGCCCAAACCCTAGCCACCCGTGTTGCGCGCCGCCTCGCAAGCATAGTCCTTATCGCACGCGGTAACGCGCGCGCGCTCTCCCCATGCGTCGCCCGTCACGCAAGCTGCTCAACCGCGTGCCCCATCTCGCGCGTCCCCGCCACTTGCGTGGGTATCGCGCACGCTCGATCCATCGGCATCATCCTCCCGCTCGCTCGATGCCTGGCGCGTCGTGCCCCGTCCATTCGCATGCGTGCCGCTCACGCCCGTTTGTTCGGCCCATCGCCTGCGCTCGTCCAGCGCCTCACGCGTGACTCCAACTGTCGCGCCCTGCTCGCACCCGCTTATCGAGCCCATCTTAACACCCCACTTCACTCGTGCGTCCGCCTCACCGCAGTCGCCCTAAGTGCACGCTGTCCACCCTACATCCACCCCTCGTGCACCGATTGCCTTAGCCTTCATTCGCCGTGCGCGCCGTTCCCTTGTGCACGCCTTGCACCATTTGCCCACTTTTCTGGGCACTTTCTTCTCGCACTCGTCGTCGGCCCATTGCTCAAATTTGCGCGCACTACCCGTCGCGTACCTTTGCTTCACTCGGCCTAGACTCGCACGCCTCGTGGCTCGGTTTCTGCGTCCTGCCGGTGCGCGTGCCTTAGTTCGTATGCACACCCTTTTAGTTCGTCCTCGAGCCCTTTCCCTCCTAACCTTGCGCCATCTCTCGAGGCCATCATGGTTCTCGCCCTCGGGCTCGTAAGGGTCAATGACCACATCTTCATCATTCTCGCCCTCTTCGAGAATTTCCTTGTCCTCAAGGATAATGAAATTGATTTCGTCAACTTCTTCGGGCTCTTCTTCTGGCTCCTCAGTTTGCAACTTGACTCGCTTTCAAGCTCGTCCAAATGCCATAGTGCCCTTCTTGTAGTTCGTCGTGATAGGCCCCAATGTCTCGAGCCATTGAACTCCAAGTACTATGTCCGGTCCTATCAAAGGTAAGGTGTATAGATCAACCTTTAAGTCGTGGCCTTGTGCGAATATCGGAACCCCTTTGTACAGCTCGGAACTCTTGAGTTCCTCTCTGTTCACAACCTTCACCGCAAACTTCTTGACGTTCGTCACTGGCGTCTTCAACCCTTTGGACAGCTCCTTGTCGATGAAATTTAGTGTTAACCCGCTATCCACTAGCACTTCAAGCTCTTCACCTTGTACGGTCGCTGTAAACTGTATCATCTTAGGACCTCTCTTAGCATGCCTCTTCTTGCTCTTAATAACATGTAGCAAGGTCTCCTTCCGTTCTGTGTGCTTGTACTCCTCTCGTTCTGGCTCATCATCATCAAATTCAAGCAATAACACTTGCTTTCCCGCACATCTATGACCGGGCATGAATTTCTGTAAAGCCCCATTTTATTTTAAAGAATTTACCGAATTTATTTATAACAATCGTAGTTTGTTTTTCACAAAATCCCAATTTAAAACTTTAATATTCAACGGGCGCTACTTAAACAACTAAAACAGATAAACAGTTACGCAGGTAACATAATAGTCGAGTTAGGACTCTGCGTATATAGTACGCTAGATCCACTTCAGTTTACGGAGTCATTTCGTCAAACTGTCAGCCTTCGCGGTCAACGTTCATAATTCACGCAATAAAAGTAGCCATCGCTTTCCTCAAGATTTCGCCATCTTCGAGAATCACGTTAATAATACATAATCGATCATTAAAACTCTTGGCTTCGAATGACAACACATTCGAAGTACTAAGTTTCAATCCCCACAATCTAATGATTGGATTCCACCATGCCTCCTCTGGTCCACTTGTCAACTGCCCCACACGTTCGAAGGATCCCGCACATTTGGGACCTCTCTGTTGTCTAATCTCGATGAGGCATCCTGATGTTTGTCACTAGAAAATTTATGGTGCATAAACGTAAATCTCCTCTATCGACGAGATAGCTCGCACAAGGTGCTAACTCGAAACTTATAGAGAGAAAATTTCTAGGGTCATCACCAAACACAAGAATTCAAATTATAACAAAGGTGGATAGTCCTAAGCCCCATATAAGATCAAATAAAGCAATAAACTCATACCTCGAGTTGGCGCGGCGAGACGAAAGGGAGTGGTCGAATGGTCGTTAACTAAACTAAACAAGAGATAGTCTACAGAAACGCAGACTAGCTCTGATACCATACTGTAACGCCCCGTTTTATTTTAAAGAATTTACCAAATTTATTTATAAAAATCAGAGTTTGTTTTTCGCAAAATCCCAATTTAAAACTTTAATATTCAACGGGCACTACTTAAACAACTGAAACAGATAAACAGTTACGCAGATAAAATCTAACAGTTCAAACTAAAATTCGAATTATTCATAATCCTCAAACCCAATCGTGCATAATCAAATACTTCAACGGAAAATCCATGGTCTAACCAACATGTTCAAAATAATTAAAGCAGAAGCATAATTATCTAATGTTAAACAAATGGTCTATAGAGATCACAAAAGCGGAAGTAAGTAACACATAATCCAACGACCATCATACTCACCATTAACGCACAGTATATTTCGCATAAATATCCATAACCATAAATAATGTATGCATAGAATCTAGATCTAACTCCCTATTAGGCCCTATCGCAAACCTCCTATGTACATACAACAAACCTCCCGACCAGACATCGGCGAGGATGTAACTGGAAGCACTCCCACCCCGGATGCAACGGGCATAGGATCTTATCCAGGAAACAGTGAAGTTGAATTACCCCTCCGCTCTACACGGATTCGGGCGTGTAGACATTCCCCTCTGCTCCACATGGATTCGGGTGTCCACCTTTCGGATGCAACGGGCTGGTGACTTTCACTGATTATGCATTCGTCAAAGGCACTACCGTCGGGACACTTAGACTATGGTTCTCACGCATACAAAAATTATCGCGAAAAACATTTATTTGAAATAACAATTGCGATAAATGTAGATTCAACATAAATGAACCCACCTAGCGATCAGAATAAACACAAAATAAGGGTAGGCGGCGAGGTCGACTCGTCAAACACCTACATTTGGTAAAATAGCCTTTCAAATACTATTCTATAATCACTAAGTCTAACTAAGATCACGTAATCATTTAAGCACGCATTAAAACAAGAGAAGACACATTTTTTAAAATATTACATAGTTTTGAAAACTTGACCCGGGAAGCGTTTTTAAAATCGACATAACTTTAAGCACATAACTCATATGAACATGAACCAGGTTACATTGGAATCCTAAGACATGAATCTACAATTCTTATGAAGGCACTGAAAGCAAATAAGGTCATTTAACAGATGATATATCTGCAAACATTAAAAATTGAGACACAGTCCAAAACTGGGAAAATGAACTTGACCAGACTTCATTATTTACTATCTAACTGGACAACGATCAATATACTTTCTCGACAGCAAATAAACAAGCACATTGAGGTTCAACACAGCAACAACATGATACTCAGTTTAACGAAGTTACGACCACGATCCGATAAACGAGACGACATATACAAGCCGGTAAACAATTCAAAATAAATTCCGACTTCAAGCAAGAATTGGTAACACATATGATAAATTCATCTATCATGTAATATACGAGCACGACCAGAATAACGAAAGGATTCGAATAAGTTACCCGCTTTTGAATATCTACGAGCTAACGGAAGAAAAACGGGCCGAACGACGGGTCAGCCGAACGGGTCGGAAGTCGGCTCGCGAACGAGACTCGGAGTAACGAAAAGGGACCGAAATTGGCCGCACGTTAGCTTCACGCCGGCAGCACCTCGCCGGCAGAGGTCACCAGAAGATGGGAAGCTAAGGAGCTGCTCGAATGGAGGTCGGGGCGGCTGAGACGGGCTCGCTGGAAATGGCCTGCTCGTGGTGTCGTACTCGTCGAAGAAGGTGAGCTCATTGGTATCGAAAAAGAACTCGCCGGAAATGGTGACGTGGAGGAGCTGTACGGAGGGAGGTTGAGTTTGTTGGTTCATGCCGGAAATGAGTGTTGCGGCGGTGACTTGCACGGAGGTTGCCGCGGAGGGCCTGCTGTGCAAATGGAAGTCGCCGGCGTTGCTGCTACGGTTGCCAGAAGTTGCAGCGGCTAGGGGATGATGGTGGGCGGAGGTGGTCTGCTCGCGGACTTTGCTTGCAGCGCTGGAAGTTGCAACGGTCGTGGAGTTGAGCGGCGAGATGTGCTCAAACGGAAATGATGGCAGACGGGGTGATGACAGGGAAGAATAAAATATAAGATGAGGGAAGAGGGATATAGTGAGAGAACGAGAGTGAGAGATAAGAAATGAGGAGTGAAAGGAGTGATAAGGGAACCTATTATTTAATGCCTTAATTTGATCCCAAATTATAAAGAAAAGGAGGAGATCATGGCTAAAAAAAAGGGGTTGTGGCATGCATTTGAATTTCAAAAATTCAAAGTAAAACCATGCATGCAAGATAAGAAGGGTGACGATTTTGTTCATGTAGGGGTGGACCGGTTCGATAAATTAAAATGCCCACATGCTCGGTTCGAAGTCTCGGTTATTTAATATTTTCGGTCCGACCGAAAATAAAATAAATAATACTATTCGGCTCGACATTAAAATTAATACAATTTAGCAATTACGAGCATACAATCGAAATAAAATTATCGAGCCCAAATAATTAATTTGGAAAATAAAATAAATGCCAAATAATAATATTCAATTATTCCGGAACAAATGAGGCGCTACAATCTACCTGCCTTAAAAGGAATTCCGACCTCGGAATTCGAAAACCAAGGAAACTAACGAACTACAAGGAAACAAAGGCCTCTAAACGAGGAGGTCGGGATACTCCCCCTAATCTCAGCCTCGTCATCTCAAGTCGTCTTGGAGTTGTCATGTCAGCTCCACTGCACCAACCCAAGGCTCACTGCCCCGTTCCCCAGCTGATGGACACTCTGGACCAAACGGCCACCGGTACCTCCTCATAGGTAAGGTCTCGCTCGACCCGCAGTTCGCCGAAGTCCACCACGTGGTCTGGGTCATGCACATATCTACGCAACATCGAGACCTGAAACACACCATGCACCCTGACAAATCCGGTGGTAAAGCTAGCCGATAAGCCAAGTCCTCGACTCGAGTAAGGATCTCAAAGGACTAACCGCATACGACAGCGGATCCTCATTTTCCCCAAACCAAGTTATACCACACCTCTAGTCATACGAAATGGGAAACTCGAATGATACCATCCAGATACTCGTTCGATACCCACAAACACACATGGCCCACCCATGGTGAGAAGTCACAAAACGCAACACGCAACATGCAACATGCACACACGACCTCAACAGTCTCATAGTGCCTCGACCGTGAGATCATCGATCAAAAAATCGTGGTCAACACGTGGAGTTGAGTTTCAGCATGGTGCCCAGTTCAGGCCGAAAACTTACCCACAATCTCGACACACCCGTGACTTCTAACCGAGGTGATTGTCACGGAAATCATGCAACCATGTACGTAGCATAGCCCCGCTATACTCATACTTACAACACACGATTCTATGAATCAAACGTAGCCTCTCATGGCTCCATTTACTGGCAACACAAGTCCCCTATCTCGCCATCTCGAGAAATCCTCGCAGATGCATAGGAAACCTATCGATTACGCTTCCTTATCAAAACCATCGATCAAGGATGCAAACACGGTTCGGTGGAACTTGGAACTCTTGGTGGTCAAATCGTCTAAAAGAAAAATAGAACGGACAGTTGAATTTTTAATGCCCTGTACTTCGAGAGGCGACACGCTCACAGGTGCTGCATATGCGGGGCGCCAGGACGCTCACATGAACCTGTTCAGAGGCCAGCCACAAGCTCAAGGTTTGGCCGATCACGCTGGCATGGGAGTTCCGTGTGTCCGGTGATGGCAGCTGTAGCCTACGTGTGAGTCAACGATCGGCCGCGCGCAAGTCTATCGTCTATCAGCACGGGCGTACACACTTGACCACCACTTCGTGGCAACACCCAGTCAAGGTCGGCTTTTGGTTCAAAGTTTTTGACAAGAAAATTTAATCCATGGTTTTTCTCAATACGAAAAATTTTCTGACTTGGGATTTCACATAGGCTAAGACAATAGCAAGAGAAGGGTTTTCCACAAAATGTGTACCAATGGAGTTCATTCCAAACAAGCTTTTTGGTTCTTCACAAATTCAGAAGTTTCAAGGTCTCCAAAAATAATAGGGTATAAAACCGAATTCCAAGTCCACTACCTTATTCCAACAACACACTCTAACACACAAACAGACCGAACGCTAGAGATAGGCAAAAATCCTCAAAGGAAAACTAATGCGGCTCTCCAGTCGAGAATGGTACTAGGTCAGCGGCTCTCTCTCTGAGACATCAACTAGCTAGCTCACTTCGGCTCTTTCGATAAACAGCGTCGGCCGTCACGTCAGCTCTCCCTCCGGTAGCTAATCGTGCCAGCAGTCCTGAACTCATCTGCATTTCCCATAGTTCACACCTCAAGGTCTAGATGAGAGGTTCCTTTCATCGAAAAGACCTCGTTCACGTCTTTGGGTATTTCCACTACGTCTTGGTGTTCTAAGAGGTAGACTATGACGTCGCTGCAGAATTACAACTAGACATTTCGTCGCAGTCGCCATTGCGGTAGTTACACAAAAGAATCACGATTCGATTGCAGACATTCTTCTTAGGTTCCAGAGTCCGTTTTGATACGTCCACTCCTTGATCTTCGGCTGACGGTACATCGGCCTTGAATCAGTTTTCAATGATTTTCCAGTTGCCCTCAGTTGATTGAATAGGTCTTCACCTCGTGATAGTAGTTGATCATCCTTCATCAGTTAGGTTTACGGTTGTCGATGTGCAGCATTCTTTACCATAAAAACAGATCGGCTCCTCCAGTGTTCAGGTTGGTTGAAGCTCGCCTTGCTCGTCTGGTGTTCTTCTTTGTTGTTCCTCCAGACTATGCTTAGGTGCACCTAGATGATTGGTGCGTCTTGGAAATGGTCCAATTCGTCCTCGATAACGATAAAAATTAATTGTTTTGAATGAATGGAATATCCAAACCCAACTAAAAGAATGATATAAGACAAGTAGAAAGCTGGAAATACTCGTCTTAGTTGGTATTTCAGGTCGTAAAACTTGATCTCGAAACTCCAAACGAACAAGAAAACAAAGACAAGGGTTTTCAAAGGTTTTGCAAAAGTCCAAGGAAGTAAAAGACTACTCCCGAAGGCCAAAACGAAATAAAGAATGAAAATTTGCCAAAGTTTACAACAAAAAGCAAGTTCGAGAATATAAGCGGCTCTACGCTTCACAATGCACATGCTCCAGGCTCGACTACCCTTCTTAAAAGATCTTTCATAATCATTTAAGGTAAGATACCTTCCTTGAATTAGTCGATGACTTTCGATCGGGGAAAACTGTTTCCGATGCGTCATATGATTTAACCACAATGAGATAAATGACCGTCGCTGGCCTCCAGGTCAAGATACCATGGTGGCTTGTGCCGACCCTTGCGGACTCGGAGTCAGCGCAAACAAAAATCACAAACCTTGCGACAAATAAGGTTTAACAGAAAACAAATATGCTTATCCTTCTTCGTACACAAAGTCTCTAAACAAAATTAGTTCCAAGTATTAAATACAAGAGTTGCACAACAGTTTGAAAGATAAAACATTGAAAACAGAAAGATTAATAGACAGCACACGATCTCGATTTCCCGATCAGTTGTCCAATCCTTGCTCAGTTCATCCTCGTGAGGGTTCAACCACATTCGTCCACCGTTGATTCTATCTGGTGTAGATCACCAATCTCCTTCATTTGCACTTAAAATGAAACGACACGATCCTCTTCTGGCCTCAATGCCAGTAGTCCGCATAGCGAACGATAACAGAATAGTCAAGTTAGGACTCTACGTATATAGTACGCTAGATCCACTTGAGTTTACGAAGTCATTCCGTCAAACTGCCAGCCTTCGCTGTCAACATTCATAATTCACGCAATAAAAGTGGCCATCGCTTTCCTCGAGATTTCGCCATCTTCGAGAATCACGTTAATAATACATAATCGATCATTAAAACTCTTGGCTTCAAATGACAACACATTCGAAGCACTAAGTTTCAATCCTCACATTCTAATGACTGGATTCCACCATGCCTCCTCTGGTCCACTTGTCAACTGCCCTAGACGTTCAAAGGATCCCGCACATTCGAGACATCTCTGTTGTCTAATCTCGACGAGGCATCCTGACGTTGGTCACCAGAAAATTTATGGTGCATAAACGCAAATCTCCTACATTTGGTAAAATGTAGATTCAACATAAGTGAACCCACCTGGTAGCGATCGGAATAAACACAAAATAAGGGTAGGCGGCGAGGTCGACTCGTCAAACACCTACATTTGGTAAAATAGCCTTATCAAAGACTATTCTATAATCACTAAGTCTAACTAAGATCACGTAATCATTAAGCACGCATTAAAACAAGAGAAGACACATTTTCGAAAATATCACATAGTTTTGAAAACTTGACTCAGGAAGCGTTTTTAAAATCGACATAACTTTTAGCACATAACTCATATGAACATGAATCAGGTTGCATTGGAATTCTAAGACATGAATCTACAATTATTATGAAGGCACTTAAAGCAAATAAGGTCATTTAACATATGATAAATCTGCAAACATTAAAAATTGAGACACAGTCCAAAACTGGGAAAATGAACTTGACCAGACTTCAGTATTTACTATCTAACTGGAGCTACAGGCATAATTTTGGTGGAATTAAAAAACTACATGATAGGAAACTCAAATGTCTACAACGTTTCTGAAGATCACATTGGCAAATAATCACATATTCAATGAGTTTAAACGCAAATCATGAGATTCAGCAAAACTGTCAAAAATTAACATATGATATGGACAACACCTTAGTCTTTATCATTTATCTAGAGATTCAGACCTCTAAATGATATGGTTCAAATCTCAGATTAAACCTTAAGCAATCCTCTACAACTTTCATTTAGAATACAGAAGCATATAAGATCATTTGGATAGTGAAAAATCGGTTAACTTTAAATTTCAGATTTCTGCCAAAGTGATAAATCCTAACTCATGCATATCTAACTTCATGTGAGCACATTTCGAGATACAGAGCACATATTGACCGCGCGTCGCAACGCAGCAAAATTATAATTTATATTTTCTTTAACAGACTTCTACTAACTAGTAATAGTAGTGAGCAAGGGTCGATCCCACATGGAGTGTGAATCAAATCGTGAATTTTCTCGTATTAATTGAATTATAAAAGCAATAAAAGAGGGGGGATTTTAGATTTAATAACTAAAATAAATAAAATCTAAACAAATAAAATAAAAATAAAAATAAATAAATTAAGAGAAAACTTCTAGTTCACGGTTCCGTCTACACCCTCGACGGACTCGTCTAATCAACTTTGGAATCAAATCTCGCTATCTTATGAAATTACTAGCCCTAGGCAACAACACGGTCTGTTGCCCAAATTTTTCCTTAATTTTAATTTAACCGCGAGACGCTCTACGATTAAACCTGACTTCTTGTACAGTCCAGAAAAACATTTTTAAGATTTAATACAATTAGCCGCTTTACCAATTAGAAAAATAGGCTAGACTAAGTAGTGAACTCAACCGCGTTCGTTCACTTAATTAGGCCGTGTTATCCCTGGTAGTTACCATCTTCCGGTTACCTCTTATGAATTAAACACAACAACAATTACAGATTGCGGGTCCAACTCAGATGTACATATGAAAAGCCTAATCTAGGTGATCAATCTAAACAAGACTAACACATCATGATGAATTATTCAAAATAACACAAACAATTCCAAAAAGACAACTCAATAATCAACCATGAAAATTAATCAAACATCGTCAAGTACGTAAGGTTCGACTTCCCCGGAACTAGAAAGAAAATCTGATCTAACATACTAAATAAAAAAGAAAAATAAATAAAAGAGATAGATTAATTATCTCCCTCGTGTACGGGTGCGGCCTCCCTCCGCGATTGATCGGGTTCTACGCCTCTATTCTCTCGTACGGTGCTGCTCCTTTTCCTTTTCTCTGGTTGCGTTCTTTTCTTTTCTGTTGCGGCTCCCTATTCTCTTGCGTGAGTTATGCCCTGGTGGCTTAAATAATTCCTTTCCTCTTGCCAAGTAATTTCACCTTAGCCAAATTCTCCTCATTCGCGGGGCCCATAAAAATTCCAAATTAATTGCCCCAATCATTCTTTCTTTCACGTGTTACAACTCCATTCATGAATCAAAGTGGCTTCATTCCCATCTAACCCACATATTTTAAAGTCAAAATAATTGGGCCTTTTCATATTAATTCGCGAAGTCACATTGCACGTGCCTTGTTCTGTCAGTAGAGTATGGGGCTCCTGTTCAGTTGGCAGCAGAAGATGGGACACCCCCGTACTACACCAGGTGGAATTTCGTCTAGTGTCACGTCGCCCATGAAAATACTCCAATATTCTAAAAATAAAATATAAAAATATCAAAGTACAAGAATCCATCTAACAAATAAATAACTCGAAAGATATATAAGTGCGACAAAATTAAGCATATAAAAATACGCTAATAAATATATAAAATACACACTTTTTCTGACCAATCAAATCTCCCCAAACTTAAACCATTGCTTGTCCTCAAGCAACTTAGAATTAAAAGCTCAAAGATGGATCAACAAGTACGTGGAATATTTGCTCAAAGCCTCACACTTCTCACATAAGTATATAGTTCAAACAACTCAAATTAATTTATCCGGACTCAAGATGAAATCATTCTAAGAACTCAAACAATCAAGTATCAATTCAAGTGACCACCATAGTTTGTCAATCTTTATAACGAATGCACCGACCAATGCAACTAATGACACCCCTCTCTTTGCTAACAAGTCAAGTTCCCTTCTGTTTCTAGCCAAAGTCTAAATGTCTCATCCTCCACACTCTCTTTTTTTCTCTCTTTTTTTTTTTCTTTTTTTTTTTAAGTAGGGAACGGCAGCTCCGTCACAACCCGTGGGTTTTAGCCTTTCGTGATTGTCTCGATATAAGAATTATTAGACTTATACACTAGAGCCCCCACAGATTGGCGCCAAACGGCTTTTCGACTCCACCAATTATTCCTCCATCGTCATTATTCTTTTTTTTCGACTATGAGACATAGAAACCCCAACTTTCAACTTCGAGTCCCCAAACTTAATCAACAAAGCAATCACAAGCACATATCAACAACACAAATCGCCTCAAAACCAACTCACCATAAATAAATCACAAAAATATCAACCATCATGCCTTTGTCCCCAAAATAAAAACACCTTAAGAATTTAACCAAATAAAATCAACTCAAGCCATTTAAACTAGCAAATTCAAACCGACTCTCATATCATCATCGCAAAATTCCACGTACATGCAATCTCACATTAACACAAGACAAAACAAATATCATGCAATCTAAGAACTCAAACTCTAAGGGGCATAAATATAGTCACATAATAAAACATGAATGCTCACCAAGAAACCACCTCCCCAAACTTAGAGCTTGCATATATCATCGACACTCAAATAACACAAAAGAATAAAAATGGAGGTAAAAGAAACGAGTTCACCTTAGTCAATACGAAGAAGGTCGCCGAACCACACACACCATTGGGTTGCCTCCCAACAAGTGCCTCTTTTTATTGTCGTTAGCCCGACTTATTGCTTCCTTTTCATCAAAGGATCCATGGTGGCTTCCGAGGTGGCCTCAAGGGAGCCACAAATCTCACGGCACCATGCTTGACGACACCCCCTATCCTATGTGTTAGGTGTTTCACCGAATCTTTCCTCCATGATGCTAGTTCCTCTAGAATGTGTAGCAACCCACGCTCAATCACGGTCACCATCTCATGAAACTCCCACTTACACCTTTCATTTTGCTCGATTGTCTCAAGAGAATGTATATCAAGGCTCAAGACATGCTTCAGTGAATCCTTGCTCAGTACCCACTTCATATTAGAATACATAGGACACGGTTCAGCTTCTATCGGCACAAAAGCGGAAAGAACGGTATGCTTTTTGGCTACAGCAGGTCGAGTATGGGGCACCCCCGTATTCTGCTGCTGAGTCCCATATTCTGCAGCTTGGTTCTCTTTTTCACTCACATTCTTCTCGATATTCGTGATTTTCTCATTCTCCAGCTCGTGTGTACCCTCTTCAGGTTCCTCGAGGTCCTCGTTGTACGAATGGATGACACTCGAACTCATTGGACTCGTTTCGATCCGATACACTAGTCGGTCCATTTGTTCCGCCAATTGGCTCATTTGGCCTTCTAAATTCAATATGCTTAGTTCTTGGCTCTTGAGGCTCGTCTCAATACCTTGCTGAAAGTTAAGAGTGTTAGCCGTCAACTCCTTCATCATCTCCTCGAACGACGGACCAGGATCTCTCTCAACTAATGGCTCGCAGTGTTCTTGTAGAAATCTCAACGTGTGAGCTTCTAGTGCCTTCACCATATCCTCGAGCGATGGGCTGGGATCTCGCGCAATTGGTGGCTCGGAGTACCCATGGAAAAAGCTCGAGTGCTCTCTCAAGCCGTACTCGTTCTCCTCGGGATACATGTAGTCTTTCTCATATCTTCGCCAACCACTAAGTCCTCTTACGCCTCGATCTCCAATCCACGGACCTCGTATCTCCCTCTCATACTGGTAAGGTGTCTGGTGGGTATAAAAGCCGTGATAATAGGCTGCCATCTCGAAAAGTTGCGCTAAGCTCGATCAAAAACGCCAAAACTCAAGTTACTCCCAAGAGTATGGGGGCGAACTAATCTGTCCAGCAGAGTACGGGGTTTTCCAGTATTCTGCAAGAAAACAAAAAACAAAGAAAAAGAGGGGTAAAAGATGATAAAGTTACAATCCTAAGAAAAATAAAAATAAAACTCAATTAGTACTAAAAAATCACAACTCAATAACGTCACTCCCCGGCAACGGCGCCAAAATTTGACCGCGCGTCGCAACGCGGCAAAATTATAATTTATATTTTCCTAACAGACTTCTACCAACTAGTAGTAGTAGTAAGCAAGGGTCGATCCCACAGGGAGTGTGAATCAAATCGTGAATTTTCTCGTATTAATTGAATTATAAAAGCAATAAAAGAGGGGGGATTTTAGATTTAATAACTAAAATAATTAAAATCCTAATAAAATAAATAAAATATAAACAAATAAAATAAAAATAAAAATAAATAAATTAAGAGAAAACTTCTAGTTCACGGTTCCGTCTACACCCTCGACCGACTCGTCTAATCAACTTTGGAATTAAATCTCGCTATCTTATGAAATTACTAGCCCTAGGCAACGATACGGTCCGTTGCCCAAATTTTTCCTTAATTTTAGTTTAACCGCGAGACGCTACGATTAAACCTGACTTCTTGTACAGTCCAGAAAAACGTTTTCAAGATTTAATACAATTAGCCGCTTTACCAATTAGAAAAATAGGCTAGACTAAGTAGTGAACTCAACCGCGTTCGTTCACTTAATTATCCCTGGTAGTTACCATATTCCGGTTACCTCTTATGAATTAAACACAACAACAATTACGGATTGCAGGTCTAACTCAGATGTAGATATGAAAAGCCTAATCTAGGTGATCAATCTAAACAAGACTAACACATCACGGTGAATTATTCAAAATAACAAAAACAATTCCAAAAAGACAACTCAATAATCAACCATGAAAATTAATCAAACATCGTCAAGTACGTAGGGTTCGACTTCCCCGGAACTAGAAAGAAAATCTAATCTAACATACTAAATAAAAAAGAAAAATAAATAAAAGAGAGAGATTAATTATCTCCCTCGTGTACGGGTGCGGCCTCCCTCCGCGATTGATCGGGTTCTACGCCTCTGTTCTCTCGTACGGTGCTGCTCCTTTTCCTTTTCTCTGGCTGCGTTCTTTTCTTTTCTGTTGCGGCTCCCTATTCTCTTGCGTGATTTATGCCCTGGCGGCTTAAATAATTCCTTTTCTCTTGCCAAGTAATTTCACCTTAGCCAAATTCTCCTCATTCGCGGGGCCCATAAAAATTCCAAATTAATTGCCCCAATCATTCTTTCTTTCACGTGTTACAACATCCATTCATGAATCAAAGTGGGCTTCATTCCCATCTGACCCACATATTTTAAAGTCAAAATAATTGGGCCTTTTCATATTAATTCCCGAAGTCACATTGCACGGGCCTTGTTCTGTCAGTAGAGTATGGGGCTTCTGTTCTGTTGGCAGCAGAAGATGGGACACCCCCGTACTACACCAGGTGGAATTTCGTCTAGTGTCACGTCGCCCATGAAAATATTCTAATATCCTAAAAATAAAATATAAAAATATCAAAGTACAAGAATCCATCTAACAAATAAATAAGTCGAAAGATATATAAGTGCGACAAAATTAAGCATATAAAAATACGCTAATAAATATATAAAATACACACTTTTTCCGACCAATCACATATCAACAGGCACTTTATTTCATTTGAAAGGTAAGAGACAGATCTATAACTTTTATGAAGAGTGTGAGTTCATACGAGCACGTTTTGACATGAAAAACAGATCAACCATTTAATACATTTATGCTGCCGGTTACAGGAAAAACTGGACGCACACAAATCTTGTAAAAATCATAACGTTATCGATATAGCTCGGAATTGAGAAATTCCAAAACCCAGATATAGCAAACTGAACATACTAAAAATTTCATGATGTTCACAACTTCAAATATTCAGTTTATGACGGCTCAAACTGCAGTACAACAGAACAACGAATATCGTGTTTTCACATAAAATACCAATGAATACAAAAGGGACGGTTCGAAACTCGACAACGATCAATATACTTTCTCGACAGCAAATAAACGAGCACATTGAGGTTCAACACAGCAATAACATTATACTCGGTTTAACGAAGTTACGAACATGATCGGATAAACGAGACGACATATACGAGCCGGTAAACAATTCGAAATAAATTCCAACTTCAAGCAAGAATTGGTAACACATAGGATAAATTCATCTATCATGTAATATATGAGCACGACCGGAATAACGAGAGGATTCGAATAAGTTACCCGCTTTTGAATATCTACGAGCTAACGGAAGAAAAACGGGCCGAACGACGGGTCGACCGAACGGGTCTGAAGTCGGCTCGCGAACGGGACTTAGAGTAACGAAAAGCGACCGAAATTGGCCGCTCGTTAGCTTCACGCTGGCAGCAGCTCGCCGGAAGATGGGAAGCCGAGGAGCTGCTCGAATGGAGGTTGGGGCTGCTGAGACGGGCTCGCCGGAAATGGCCTGCTCGTGGTGTCGTACTCGTCGAAGAAGGTGAGATCGTTGGTTGTGGAGAAGAACTCGCTGGAAATGGCGATGTGGAGGAGCTGTACGGCGGGAGGTTGAGTTTGTTGGTTCACGCCGAAAATGAGTGTTGCGACGGTGACAGGCACGGAGGTTGCCGCGGAGGGCCTGCTGTGCGAATGGAAGTCGCCGGCGTTGCTGCTGCGGTTGCCGGAAGTTGCAGCGGCGAGGGGATGATGGTGGGCGGAGGTGGTCTGCTCGCGGCCTTTGCTTGCTGCGCCGGAAGTTGCAGCGGTTGTGGAGGTGAGCGGCAAGATGTGCTCAAACGGAAATGATGGCAGACGGGGTGATAGTGAGAGAACGAGAGTGAGAGATAGGAAATGAAGAGTGAAAGGAGTGATAAGGGGACCTATTGTTTAATGCCTTAATTTGATCCCAAATTATAAGGCAAAGGAGGAGATCATGGCTAAAAAAAAGGGGATGTGGCATGCATTTAAATTTCAAAAATTCAAAGTAAAACCATGCATGCAAGATAAGAGGGGTGACGGATTTCTTCATGTGGGGGTGGACCGGTTCGGACCGGCGGGTTAGTGCGAGCGGTTGGGCCGGCTGGGGAGGAAAATGGGCAGGTGCGGGCGGCCCGGTTCGATAAATTAAAACGCCCACTTGCTCGGTTCGAAGTCTCGATTATTTAATATTTTCAGTCCGACCGAAAATAAAATAAATAATACTATTCGGCTCGACATTAAAATTAATACAATTTAGCAATTACGAGCATATAATCGAAATGAAATTATCGAGCCCAAATAATTAATTTGGAAAATAAAATAAATGCCAAATAATAATATTCAATTATTTCGGAACAAATGGGCGCTACAATTTCTCATTGCAAGTAAAGCACAAACCCTTTCTCGCGCCTTCGTTGGATTTCCTCGGTCGTAAGCCGTCGCATGTGGCTCTTGGTTTGTGCGCCTTCGTCAGTCGGCTTGGTCTCGGCCCGTGGGAGTGTTTCTGTAACACCCCGTTTTATTTTAAAGAATTTGCCGAATTTATTTAATAAAAATCAGAGTATTTTTTTTTTTTTAAAATTCAAGTTAAAACATTTATTGAGAAACGGGCGCTACTTACTAACCAAAACAAACAAATAGAAACACTAAATCAATCAATCGATAGAATCTACACATGCGCGAGCTATCAAAATAACAATCTTAATAATCATAAATTTCAAAACCATTCCCAAACGACTAGCATGAAAGCAAGGTTCAAACGAAATTCAACATAGTTCGAAAATGACGAAACAAATAATCCAAAGTACGATAGCAAATAAATAAATATCAAGTTAATGCGGAAGCACAGGTTTCAACACATAACGACCACCATCTCGCTCTTCCTACGCCACCGCCTCCAGCTCGTCTCAACCTAGAACAAAGGAAGAGAGAAGACAACAAGAAAATAATGGGGGTGAGCAACCAACTAGCTCACCATTAAATCCCAAACACACACACACGTGAAAAACAAAAGGAGAAGGGAAAAATTCTGCTGGGCCGGGTTCACGGGTTCGGTTCGCGACAATTAAATCGGCTCACGGGCCCGATTACAATTCAGACGGATATTCTCGGGCTCAATTTCGGTTCCAACGAAAATTTTCGGGCTCGATAACGAATTCAAACGCACGATAAAAATAAACCGAACAATATATATATTTTACATATATATATTAATATACATTATTCACATTTAATAATTTAATAAATCACGAAAATCAAATTAAACAATTAGACATTTAGCATTTAATCACATTTTGGCAATAAATAATATTATGGCATTCAAGAAAAATAAATATAAATATTATCACAACAATAATAATAACAATAAAAATAATAATAATATTCTCAAATAATTCACAAATAAATGGGGCATTACAGTCTACCCTACTTAAACGATTTCCGTCCCCGGAAATCCAAGAAAAAACATCCAACAGGACAACTGACACACGAGAGAAGCTCAAACCACTCAACTCGGATACTCCGTCCGAATCTTCCCACTCTACCAAGTCACACCGTACTAGCCATGGTTACCCTGCCGGACTTTGACGAGTACCTCTTCCGGACTCTCCTTGATGGATTCGTCAATCCAGTAGGTCACCGGTACCTCATCAAAGGTAAGGTTCTGCCCACATGCAGCTCGTCAAAGATCGCCTCGTGCCTAGAGTCGCGCACCTGTCCCCTCTCCACGAGGCACTGAACATGTCGTGCACTTTTGCAAGCTTCGGTGATGGGGTCAACCGTCAGGCTAAGACGCCGACTCGGTCGAGAATCACGAAAGGACCAAAAAATGTGGCGGATACTTCCTCTCTTCTTAGAACTCGAGGCGTACAACGCCTCTTTCTGTACTCAGAACCTCGTACGGTACATCAAGATCGTCACTCATAGCCATTGCTTTAAGCGCACTTTCTTATGGTAAGAAATTCCACACGACACACCCATCGAGTACACCAAACTCAAAACCAGTCTCTCAGGGTCTCGACAGCATGTCCTAAACGCATAACTATCTGGATTTCTACGCGGTGCCAAGTTCAGTCTCGTGCCCGGGTCACGTTGACAACTTGCCCACGATCCCAATGTGATCCGTGCATCCGTATCAAATGGGCTGTTAGAGTAGGGTACCCGGCGTTCCAATCTAATTGGACGTATTCTACTTGTAAATACAGTCTATTGGAATTATATTATGAATAAGGCATTTCTTTATCTTAAGAGAAAGCATTTATCTTATAATTGCACTTAAGATAAAATCCCTAGATCACTTATGGTTATAAGGTATGGTTGCGCATAGAGATGGTGATCATGGAACATACCTTGAAAGCCGTGATCTTAAATACAGTTCCAAGTCGATGGATGTTTCGAGATGGGATATCGAATAATCCATAAAAGACTTGCACATAGTTTGTATGCTTGTTGGACAAGAATGTTGCATTCCATCAACATTAGCGTAAGACGTAAGTACATTTATGTGGGTGCTTGTTAGAGAACAAGTTCACTGAACATGACCGTATGAAAATTCTTAATGAAGAATTTATTCAGTCGAATAAGAATTTTCATGTTACAATAGTACATGACTAATCCTAAGACTTGAGGCACAATGGTAACTTTGTGCATATTACATTCTACTTTGATTTATCCTTTTGGTAGCTAGCACTATCGTTTAAAGGGATAAGTTGGGTATTATGTTAATATGTATGGAAGTTTGTTAGTGGCCAATAAAGGATTCGACACTTATGAAGATAAGTGAATTTCCTATGTGTTTCATAGTTATTAATCCAAAGTCCTTGGCCAAGGCAGAGATGAATAGTGATTCATAACCGGGTTAATAAACATGAAATAGAATCATAGTTATTAAGTCAATTTGGGTTTCGACAAAATCATACCCAAGACTTAATCGGGAAATTAGATGTCGAAAGGATTTTACATGTATGGAGTTGTAATCGGAATAGGTTTACTCGCTATTCACTTAATACTAGATTCATGCTACTTGCTAGGTGTTACCATGATATGTGGGTTCATAAATTAAAGGGTTAATTCATGAATAAGAGTTAATAAGATTTAACTCAAATTACAAAGTGTTGTAAACCCACTACTAGTATTAAGGTGAACCTAAAAGGTCACACTAATTATGAACAAAGGTAAAGATTGTATTTCTAATGGTTAGAATTAATTGATAAATATCTAATTTGATTAGATATCAATTAAAGGAATATATTAATCAATAAGATTGATTAATTACATTTTGGATATTACTTTAGTAATTAAGGTAATTACTAAATTAATAAAGTTGAATTTTAAAATAGGATTTTAAATTTCAAAAATCCAAAATAATAATAATATGATTATTATAATATTGGGAAAATGATATAATAATAAAGTCTTGAGAAAGATTCTCAAGATTTATTATCCAATTATTATTTATATCTTTAAATATGATTTAAGGATTAAAATAATAAATATGATTATAATAAAATGGTTGTTGATGGTTGTTTGAACTACTTAACATATCTTATTATTTTCAAAGTCAAAAGTTAGTAAATACTATTTAAATAAAATTTGATTTTATTTAATATTACTAAATGTTGATTATTTTATGCTAAAATGTTTAGTATAAATATATGCAAAATGGTTTTGCATTTAAGTGAAGTTTTTGATCCTAAATTTCTAAGTGTTAGAAAGAGAAGAAAGTGTTCTTCATAAAACTTCAAGAAAGAGTTCTTAAAATTCCCAAATAAAATTCATAAATATTCCTATACAAGAAAACCGAGTCTTTTCTACTAGCGAAGGAAAGTCGTCGGAACCGGGCTTCATAGGGTGGATACGTTTAGAGGGAAGACACTTGGATTCCTCTAGCGAGTAACCTCAAGTCGTTGAAGTTACAACCGGGAACCGATTCCCTCATCCATCATCAATAGTGAAGGAGTTCAAGACATTCGGTAAATATTTTTACTAGTATTTACTTTATAGTAACAAATCAAAATTTGTATATGATGCATGTTTTAAAGATGACGATCAGTTAATTCGCAATTAGTATGTACGGGTGTTGTATTTATACGATAAATACTTACTTTAAAAATTTTAAATTCCGCTGCGTACAGCCCGTACGGTACTATCGAACCCAACAGTGGTATCAGAGCCACGGTTATCGTCTTTAAAACAGATTTTGATTTGTTAAGACTTATGAGATAAGCAATATAATTAATTTTTTATATGATAAAAATATTAATTATAAAATTAAAAATCGTTTTTAAGCCACACGAGTCGTGTGACCTTGTCACACGAGTCGTGTGGCATGAAGAAAAATTTTGATTTTAGCTTCGTGATTTTCACACGAGTCGTGTGACCTTGTCACACGAGTCGTGTGAGCTCACACGAGTCGTGTGACGAGCCACACGAGTCGTGTGAGTCTGGGAAAAATTTTGATTTTCAATTCGTATTTTTCACACGAGTCGTGTGATAAGATCACACGGGTCGTGTGACCCTCACACGAGTCGTGTGACTCATAAATTGATATTTTATGTTCATTTCATTAGATGAATGTTTTAGGGATGATCATGAGCCTCATATTCATTATGTTTGAATGGATGTTTTCATTTTCAATATGATTGAATGAATGAATGGATGTTTAATTATGTTTTCAATATGATTGAAGAAATGTAATTTATCGAGACCTGCGAGTCTCTTGAGATGAAATTTGTAAAATTTTAAATTTTGTATCGTTAGAGATTAGATCAAGGTGGAGACCGTTCGATGACAAAGGCCCACGCATGTGTGGGTAATTTTACAAGTTGTAATCTCGAAGGCCTGTGCTTGTACGGGTAGATAGAATAAATGTAATAGAAGTAGTTCTATTATTTGTTTTATCACGTACATAGGCATAGATCCATTTTGGCTCGAATGGATCGAATAGGCAAGGACATGATCATCCCACCATGCATTAGATGTATGTTAGGTTTATTTACGCTTTCGTTTCATTAGGTGACTGAAATCGGTAAATAAACGTAAAGATGGTAATCGATGAGATCAAGGAACCCAAACGGATTAATTTGATTAATTCCATATCAAATCAATAATGGATAAAAATAAGTTGGAACTTATTAATCCCGGTCTTCCATCAAAAGTAGATGACATGAGATGCTACGATGTTTTATCATTGGCCACGAGTCGTGGGATGATTCTATGTCGAAAGCTGTGAACTCTATTAAATATATTGATATTCGTGAGATGGATTCCTCTTTGTGTTGACCATGAGTCGTGGGACACTCTGGTGGGCCATTATCATGAAAGTTTTGATGGGTTTGATTTGACACCGAGTAATATATACGGTCATAAAATTGAGGTATATAAGGAAAGGTGAGGCAAAACATCTTGAAGGTTGTATAGAGATACAATTGTCAAAAGTTGACTACCGATATAAATGTTCCATGCGTACTCATAAAATTGGGATATGGAATATTTTTATTGGACTTCAAGCCCACTATGAAAATTAGATTTTCATAATTAAAAAGGGGTTTTAATTAAAATAGTGGGAGACATTTAATATTAAAGACCTAATATTAAATGAATATAAATTCCATAGTTTAATTATTTTCTGCTTCGTTTGTTGTTTTTGTAGATCACTCTACTAAAATGGCTAAAAATCCAATTGCAAGTATCCTTGAACAAAACAAATTAACTGAACCCAATAAATGTTATCATTGTGGTAAAACTGGGCATTGGAAGAGGAACTGCAAGAAATATCTTGCAAGCCTGAAAAGTTCAGGTATTTATTTTGTTGAAGTTAACTTATCAGTTAACGAATCTTCTTGGGTATTGGATACCGGCTGTGGCTCACACATTTGCAATAATTTGCAAATTATGGCAAGAAGTAAAAAGCTAGAAAATGATGAAACAATCCTAAGGATGGGCAATGGGGCAAGGGTTGCTGCCAAAGCAATTGGGACTGTTTATCTAGCTTTAAATAATGGTGTAAAAGTTTGTCTTTCAAATTGTTTGTATGTTCCTGATATTATAAGAAACATTATTTCTATTCCAATATTGGATAAGGAAGGTTTTAAGTTTGTCATTGAAAATGGAAGATGTTCTATTTTCAAAGATACAACTTTTATATATTCAGGAAACTTGACAAATGGTTTATATACCATTACACCAGAAAGTCCCATCCTAACCATTCAACAAAATAAAAGGAAATTAGATAATCATAGTTCATTCACAATTTGGCATGCTAGATTAGGTCATATATCTGAAAAGAGGATTCACAAATTGGGACCAAAACTCGACCTTATGGGAGAGGATAGGTTGCCTACATGTGAATCATGTCTTAAAGGTAAAATGACAAAATCACCATTTGTTGGACAAGTGGAGCGAGCTAAAGGTCTGTTGGATTTGATCCATACAGATGTTTGTGGACCACTAAATGTTAGTGCTATGGGGAACTATCACTATTTCATAACCTTTACTGATGATTTTTCACGGTATGGTTATGTATACCTATTAAGGTACAAATCTGAAGTATTTGAAAAGTTCAAAGAATTCAGAAATGAAGTGGAGAAACAAATTGGTCGTAGTATTAAAGTCCTTCGATCGGATCGAGGAGGTGAATACTTGACTAATGAGTTTCTTGATTATTTAAGGGATAATGGGATTATCTCACAGTGGACACCTCCTGGAACTCCACAACTCAATGGGGTTTCAGAAAGGAGAAATCGAACACTGTTAGACATGGTTCGATCAATGATGAGTTCCACTAGTTTACCTCTTTCATTCTGGGGTTATGCCTTAGAAACAGCTGCACATATTTTGAATAGAGTGCCGAGTAAAGCTGTACCCAGCACACCTTATGAGATATGGTGTGGTAAATCACCCTCATACAAATATTTGAAAGTATGGGGTTGTACTGCTTATGTGAAGCAGTTAGTGGGAGGTAAGTTGGATATGAGATCCATCTTATGTAAATTTGTGGGGTATCCAAAAGAATCTATTGGATACTATTTCTATGATCCCTCTGAACAAAAGGTGTTTGTTTCGAGGAATGCTATATTCTTAGAGGAAGAGTTTCTCTCAAAGAATAGTGGAGTCATAGAACTTAATGAAGAACCACAAGAAATTCCACAAAGTACCACAAATAACATACCAGTAGAGACTGGACCATCTGAAACACAACCTCTTCGGAGATCCGAAAGGGTTTCTAGGGCGCCTGAAAGGCTATACCTATTGTCAAAAGACAATGAAGAGGGACTCCTTTTGGATAATGATCCAATAAGCTATGATGAGGCAATGTTGGACATTGACTCAGATAAATGGCAAGAAGCTATGCAATCCGAAATAGATTCCATGTATTCAAACAAAGTATGGACTTTGGTTGATCCACCACAGGGTATTGTACCCATAGGTTGTAAATGGGTTTACAAGCGAAAACGTGGTGTAGATGGAGAAGTAAATACTTTTAAAGCAAGACTGGTTGCTAAAGGTTATACTCAAAAACAAGGTGTTGATTATGAGGAAACTTTTTCACCAGTAGCAATGCTTAAATCTATTCGGATATTGCTAGCCATAGCTGCGTATTATGACTACGAGATATGGCAAATGGATGTGAAAACTGCTTTTCTTAATGGAAATATTAAGGAAGACATTTATATGAAACAACCGCAAGGTTTCATATCCAATGGGAGTGAACAAATGGTTTGTAAACTTCAAAGGTCTATTTATGGACTTAAACAAGCTTCGAGGAGTTGGAATATTCGGTTTGATGAAACGATCAAAACGTTTGATTTTCATAAGAATCCGGATGAACCATGTGTTTATAAGAAGGTTAGTGGGAGTGCAGTTACATTTGTTGTTCTATATGTTGATGACATCCTACTCATTGGGAATGATGTAGGGATGTTGCAGTCAACTAGGACATGGTTGTCAAAACAGTTTTCCATGAAAGACTTGGGAGAAGCATCCTTTATCCTAGGGATAAAAATCTATAGGGATAGATTTAAACGGATGATCGGACTATCCCAGTCGACGTACATAAATAAGGTGCTACAACGGTTTAGCATGGAAGAATCCAAACGAGGATATATTCCAATGAGTCATGGGATTTCTCTTTCTAAGACGATGTCTCCAAAGACACCTGAAGAAAGAGAACGGATGAGTCATATACCTTATGCATCAGCTATTGGTAGCATTATGTATGCAATGTTATGTACAAGACCTGATGTGGCTCATGCACTTAGTGTAACGAGCAGATATCAGTCTAATCCAGGTGAAGAACACTGGAAAGCCGTTAAGATGATTCTTAAGTACTTACGAAGGACTAAGGATATCTTTATGGTATACGGCAATGGAGAACTGAAACTAGAAGGCTTTACTGATTCTGGTTTTCAGTCCGATAAAGACGACTATAAATCCATGTCTGGATACTTATTTACTCTGAATGGAGCAGCAGTTAGTTGGAAAAGTTCCAAACAAGAAACAATTGCTGACTCTACGACAGAGGCTGAATATATTGCTGCATCTGATGCTGCAAAAGAAGCTGTTTGGATAAGGAACTTTATCCAAGGGTTGGGTGTAGTACCATCCGTTGTTGATCCAATAATGATTTATTGTGATAACAATGGGGCTATTGCGCAAGCAAAGGAGCCAAGATCTCATCAAAAATCCAAACACATTATGAGGCGATACCATTTGATTAGAGAAATCATTGGTAGAGGCGATGTCGTGATGGAGCGAGTCGACTCAGCAGAAAATATAGCAGACCCCTTAACTAAACCCTTATCACAGAAAGTGTTCGAAGGACATCTTGAGAAGATGGGTCTTAGATACATGAGTGATTGGAACTAGGGCAAGTGGGAGATTGTTAGAGTAGGGTACCCGGCGTTCCAATCTAATTGGACGTATTCTACTTGTAAATACAGTCTATTGGAATTATATTATGAATAAGGCATTTCTTTATCTTAAGAGAAAGCATTTATCTTATAATTGCACTTAAGATAAAATCCCTAGATCACTTATGGTTATAAGGTATGGTTGCGCATAGAGATGGTGATCATGGAACATACCTTGAAAGCCGTGATCTTAAATACAGTTCCAAGTCGATGGATGTTTCGAGATGGGATATCGAATAATCCATAAAAGACTTGCACATAGTTTGTATGCTTGTTGGACAAGAATGTTGCATTCCATCAACATTAGCGTAAGACGTAAGTACATTTATGTGGGTGCTTGTTAGAGAACAAGTTCACTGAACATGACCGTATGAAAATTCTTAATGAAGAATTTATTCAGTCGAATAAGAATTTTCATGTTACAATAGTACATGACTAATCCTAAGACTTGAGGCACAATGGTAACTTTGTGCATATTACATTCTACTTTGATTTATCCTTTTGGTAGCTAGCACTATCGTTTAAAGGGATAAGTTGGGTATTATGTTAATATGTATGGAAGTTTGTTAGTGGCCAATAAAGGATTCGACACTTATGAAGATAAGTGAATTTCCTATGTGTTTCATAGTTATTAATCCAAAGTCCTTGGCCAAGGCAGAGATGAATAGTGATTCATAACCGGGTTAATAAACATGAAATAGAATCATAGTTATTAAGTCAATTTGGGTTTCGACAAAATCATACCCAAGACTTAATCGGGAAATTAGATGTCGAAAGGATTTTACATGTATGGAGTTGTAATCGGAATAGGTTTACTCGCTATTCACTTAATACTAGATTCATGCTACTTGCTAGGTGTTACCATGATATGTGGGTTCATAAATTAAAGGGTTAATTCATGAATAAGAGTTAATAAGATTTAACTCAAATTACAAAGTGTTGTAAACCCACTACTAGTATTAAGGTGAACCTAAAAGGTCACACTAATTATGAACAAAGGTAAAGATTGTATTTCTAATGGTTAGAATTAATTGATAAATATCTAATTTGATTAGATATCAATTAAAGGAATATATTAATCAATAAGATTGATTAATTACATTTTGGATATTACTTTAGTAATTAAGGTAATTACTAAATTAATAAAGTTGAATTTTAAAATAGGATTTTAAATTTCAAAAATCCAAAATAATAATAATATGATTATTATAATATTGGGAAAATGATATAATAATAAAGTCTTGAGAAAGATTCTCAAGATTTATTATCCAATTATTATTTATATCTTTAAATATGATTTAAGGATTAAAATAATAAATATGATTATAATAAAATGGTTGTTGATGGTTGTTTGAACTACTTAACATATCTTATTATTTTCAAAGTCAAAAGTTAGTAAATACTATTTAAATAAAATTTGATTTTATTTAATATTACTAAATGTTGATTATTTTATGCTAAAATGTTTAGTATAAATATATGCAAAATGGTTTTGCATTTAAGTGAAGTTTTTGATCCTAAATTTCTAAGTGTTAGAAAGAGAAGAAAGTGTTCTTCATAAAACTTCAAGAAAGAGTTCTTAAAATTCCCAAATAAAATTCATAAATATTCCTATACAAGAAAACCGAGTCTTTTCTACTAGCGAAGGAAAGTCGTCGGAACCGGGCTTCATAGGGTGGATACGTTTAGAGGGAAGACACTTGGATTCCTCTAGCGAGTAACCTCAAGTCGTTGAAGTTACAACCGGGAACCGATTCCCTCATCCATCATCAATAGTGAAGGAGTTCAAGACATTCGGTAAATATTTTTACTAGTATTTACTTTATAGTAACAAATCAAAATTTGTATATGATGCATGTTTTAAAGATGACGATCAGTTAATTCGCAATTAGTATGTACGGGTGTTGTATTTATACGATAAATACTTACTTTAAGAATTTTAAATTCCGCTGCGTACAGCCCGTACGGTACTATCGAACCCAACATGGGCCGCCATGGGATCTCATACAAAAGGCTAACAAAGCAACAACAACACCACAAACTCAACACTGATACCTACAGAAGTCACGGTTCTGCTCGATATCGTTGGCAAAGCCTCCTTCCTTGCCGACACGAGTAACAGCTCGTATGCGGTTTAGGAAGTATCGACTGGACATTCGAAAACAACTTCTATCGCAGAAACTGACTCTCAAATAGGCGTAATGCACTATCACCCGAGAGATGTCACACACACTTGCGCTGCATAAGCGGGGCGCTGGGACGTGCGCGTACATCTGTTCGGAGAACAACTGCAAGGTCAAGGTTTCGGCCACACACTGGCTTGGGGAGCTCCTGCGTTCGGTGATGGTGGCTGCAGCTCGCGTGCGAGTCAACGATCGGCCCTGCAGTGCCTCACGTCTCTCAGCACGGGCTCGCGTGCTCGACCACCACTTCGCGTGACTACACCCAGTCAGTGTCGGCGTTCGGTTCGAGATACAGAAAAGAGTTACTCTGATTCCAGGTTCGCACTGTATGAGGTAACCCGGAAGGAAAGGTTTTCACAAAACCGATGAACATTATGGTTCAACAAGGACATTATCCCCCAGCATTTAGGTACTTAAAAACTCGGATGGTTCAGGGCTTCCAAATCATCACATCTAAAGAAAGCGAATATCGGCATCCTCAACTAGGAATCATCCTCAACTCAGCGGTCATTGTCAATTAATGAAAATGATCAGCTCGCATGGCTCTTCCGACTAACAGTGTCGGCCATCACGTCAGCTCTATCTCCGGTAGCTAAACATGCTGGCAGTCCTAAACGAGCTCAAATTCTACTCTGCTAAGATTTTCACGTTTCTGGATCTCATCACGAAGCCTCCTTGGTTGATTCGTCTCGATTGCATCTCGAACATAGGACATCAACGATAAAAACACGACAGTCCGATCCGGGTACGAATGGAGTACCAGGCCGAATGGCATCACCAAAAATCAAAGGAACGATTTAAGACAAGCGGAAAAACGAAAGTGCTCGTCTTAATCAATAGATCAGGTTGCAAGTCTTGAAGTGGAAACCCCAAACGAACCAAAAACAAGAGTTTTCAAAGGATTGCAAAAAGTCAAAGAAATACAAAGGATCACTCTCGAAACTCCGAAGGGGAAAAAGGACGAGAAATTTCAAAGATTAACTATGAACGCAATTCGAAAACGAAGACGGCTCTGCACCGCACGATGTGCTTACATCTGGCTCGACTACCCTCCTTAAAAGATTCTCCTATAACAAAACATCCCCAGAAAGGTGTCGAGGCTCCTCCCGATCAGGTATGCGACGATTCTCACGTACGCCACTTCGGTTCAAAGTTAAAATAGATCAAGAAAGAAAAATTGATCACCGTTTATCTCCAAGCTAAGGTATTCTCAAGTCGACCTTTGCATCGACTTAGCGACTATACTGCACACGGTTCGATATCAGATAAGGATCAATAGAAACTGAAATTCGATGCTCAACTCCATCCCAAATTCTCCGCAAGGAAAACAAAAACAAGGAATCAGGCGAATTTGTCACGGAACGAAAATCAAATAATAAGAATGGGTCACGAAATACAATTCAAACTTGACTACTAAGCGAAAGGTAGTAATCAAGGACAAAGGAATAGCACTCAGGTAGCAAAGGCGTAAACGGTAGGTTAAAGGGTTGAAAACGGATCAAGCTCGCACATTAATATTTGCTGCAAATTTCCAGAAAACTGATTGCCCGAAGTTCGAATCTTGAACGCATCCCCTGAATGAATCTTGCGCCGCTTGAATCATAAGAGACAAAACTAAAATTCATATGAAGACATCAAGGTTCCCAGATTACCAGAAGCATGCCAAAAATAGCGAAAATAAAAGACTCCAACTGTTTCGGTTTACACGAAAAATTGACTATGCAACAATCGGATTTCCAGCGCAATTATCGATAAATAAAAGAAAATAACAAACACGCGATTCCTGCTCCTCATGAAAGGCAACAGGCTGATCTAAAGTTTACAAGAAGGTTACAACAAGAGACGACGGGATTTCAGGGCTCAAAAACAACAATGAAAACAGATCACATATAAGATCGAAAAACCAGCAAAACTGGACGCGCTCTCGAAGAACTTTGGCCACATCATCCAGCATACAATCGATAATCACTTGGTTCTTGCTCAAGATGAAACATAAGAGATAAAACTTTAACTCATCAGAAGAGTTCAAAGCCTATCGACTGAGTTTAAGGGGTCAAATCAGCGACCAAATAGTCATCAATGAAAGGTTTTCAAAAAGAGGTTTTCCAAACCCAACTCTTAAAAAGTACGACAATCACGGAATGAAGGTTCAGATGACAAGTCAAGGCTCGAATTTATTCGATAATAACTCAGCCATAAATAACAAAAGAAGAGGGTATCAATAACTCAACAATATAGTTCTAATACCCACGAAGAATTTCGCGAGACAAACTAACGAGAAAAGCACGAATAATAACGAACAAATTGTAACAAGGGAAAATCAGCCATTAACCCAATTCCCACGAAGCTACATGCACAAGTGGTCGGATCATCGACATGAAACCGACACTTAGACTCCACTCCCGGTTCCCATTAACCGGGTTCTACTCGCGCCAAATAGTTCTAGCCACAATAGTCACAGACTTCCGAATAATCCACACACTCGGGACTTCTTCGTTTGTCTGTTCCCTTTACTTAAGTCTTCTCTTTCGAGATGGCTTACGAATGATTCTCACTCGATGGCACTAAACAGAAACTCATAATGAGTGCACTGCTATAGACCAAACTTAACTCGATAACACCCAACCAAAACTCACAACAAAAATCTCTAAAGTCGGCACTTAACTCTACACCACTAGAGTTCAAGTCCAAATAGACGGAGGGTAAATTCCTAAGCCCCAATAAAAGAACAAACCATAATCACGCTATTCACAAAAATCAAAACAAATAAAACTCATACCTTGAGCTGGCGCAGCGAGACGAAAGCGAGTGGTCAAATGGTCCTTACACACTTAATGACATACGAACCAGTCTACAGAAAAGCAAGACTGGCTCTGATACCAAACTGTAACACCCCATTTTATTTTAAAGAATTTGCCGAATTTATTTAATGAAAATCAGAGTTTTTTTTTTCAAATCCAAGTTAAAACATTTATCGAGAAACGGGCGCTACTTACTAACCACAACAAACAAATAAAAACACTAAATCAATCAATCGATAGAACCTACACATGCTCGAGCTATCAAAATAACAATCTTAATAATCATAAATTTCAAAACCATTCCCAAACGACTAGCATGAAAGCAAGGTTCAAACGAAATTCAACATAGTTCGAAAATGACGAAACAAATAATCCAAAGTACGATAGCAAATAAATAAATATCAAGTTTATGCGGAAGCACAGGTTTCAACACATAATGACCACCATCTCGCTCGTCCTACGCCACCGCCTCCTGCTCGTCTCAACCTAGAACAAAGGAAGAGAGAAAACAACAAGAAAATAATGGGGGTGAGCAACCAACTAGCTCACCATTATCGCACAGTTATCCCGTATAATTATTTTAAAAGCAATAAAACAGTATCAGTATCGGTATCGGTATGCATAGAATTCATAGCCTAAACCCCCTACCCAGCCCTATCGCAAACCTCCTATGTACATACAACAGCCTTCCGGATACAACGGCATGGCTGTAACTGGAAACCTTTCCACCACCGGGTACAACGGTTCGTAGGATCCTTTCCAGGAGACAGCAGAGATGTTTTTCCCCTTCCGGATACGACGGCATGGGGCATCCCTCCCGGATACAACGGGCAGGCAACCTCCTACTGCTTTCGCATTCATCAAGGCACTAGCGTTCGGGACACTTAGACTAGAGTTCTCATGCATACAAAAATTTTCAAAAGAAAACATTACACGAAATAAGGAGTGCGATAAATATGGAATATATCATAAATGTACCCACCTGATAGCAGCTACAGTTCTGGTAACACAAAACACTCCGACCGGCTTGAAATTGGTCCACCTTCCTCTTCCTTGCCGGTAGAACGCCGCGCACCTACACAGAACTCTCACACCAGAGGGGTTTTTCGGTGAAGAGCCTCCGATGCTTAAGTCAGTATGTGTTTATTAAATTTTCCAAAAGTAAAGAATGGATAAATCGTATGATACAAGAAAAGACCCACTCCCATATATATTGGAGTGAGATACCTGCCCTAGGAACTGCCCGTATTTTGGTGAGCTGTCCTGCCCGTACTGCCCGTCCGTACACACATAGTGTGCGTGTGTCAGAGATGTCAGGGGTGGTTTTCGCCACTATCACTCTGCACCATTATATTCTCGCCACGTGTCCCTCTGAGCTGAGGGAGATTATTCTTCTACGCAGGCCGTTGGGATCTTCTAACGCCATCCACAAGCCTTCTCGCGTTCAAGCCACGCTCTAGACTTCTCTTCACCTGTTGAGTGCTCGATCTCCTCCCTTTGGTCGATCCGCGACCAGTTCTGCTATTCTGCTCGATCTCCTCTCTTTTGATCGATCCTCGACCAATTCTGCTATTCTGTTCGATCTCCTCCCTTTTGGTCGATCCTCGACCAGTTCTGTTATTCTGTTCGATCTCCTTCCTTTTGGTCGATCATCCTTCTACCAATCCGGTTTTCTCCACTTCGAGGTTGCTCGACCGATGATGCAAACCGGTCTATTCCTCAGCTATATAATATCCCATATCATCTAGTCCCCCCTACTCTGGTCGAGTCTAAATGATTCGATCTAAGAGTGAATTCAGGTTGTCTTCTTCGTTCTACCACCCTCTCGATCTCCTGCTTACATCTGATCTCCTCTCCTTATCTCTTCTGTCGAGGCCACCACCATTCTTCGACCACGTAATCGATTTTATGATGCGCTTTAAATTGTCTTTCATTCCCTTTTATTACTAGCGTAATTTCCGCCTGCCATATGTCCTTTCCGTTCAGTTCCTTTAATCATCGCGCCTCCTCGCGATTTGTGCCGCTTCGCTATCTGTGCCTCTTTAATTTTTCCCACCATTGGATCTTCTTTTATCTAACGGTCATCTCCCTTAACTTGTCACCTTATTCATCTGTACTCCAATAAATACGGCACTTACCCAATTTTCCGACTTTTCCTCACCTTTGCAAATCTCCAACTTCCTTGTGCTTTGATTCCTTTCTCTGCAAATTCGCTCCTACTTTCGGCATCTTTTCTTCCAGCAATTTCCGACAACCACCCTCTGCTGCAACTATGAGTAAGTCTTCTATGCTTTAATTTTGTGTTCGCGTGTGTTTATTTTGTCGGTTTTTGTTTTTTTTTCTTTGTTGTTTTTTCCTTTCCCCGAGACCTTCTCGTTCCATCTGTGGGAAGACCCCCCTTTCCTCTCCTTTCAAAATCCTAACCTTTCTTCTTCCCTCTCTATTTTTCCTTTTGCTTTTCAGATTCCGTCGATTCTAATGCGCAAAGCCACCATTCTGGTGGGGATGAGATCGCCGCATCATCATTCCCCACTTACCGGCCTATCCCTCACTCGCCTTCCCGCTCTGCCGAGGAAATCTACAATCCCACTCCTATCAGCGTTTTACCCCTTTCCAACTGTGCAACCTCCTCTCCTCCTTGCCAACCTAATCGTTTGATCGACGAATCAGGTGGGGATACCCTTGATCACATCCCTCTTCATCGCCGTCGACCGGCGTTTAGGGCTTCTGACGCCGCTGAAGAGGCTCTCGATGCTGCCGAAGCTGCTGCTGAGGAGGACGAAGATAATGTTCCCCTCTTTCGACATTTTGTTTTTGCTCGGGTTACCCCTTCCCCTAACCTTAAAAAGGGCACTTCGATACCCTCAACTGCTGCTATACCTTTCGCCTCTTCAGCTATCCCCATCGCTATCTCTCCTAAGGCTGCCCCTAAGAAGGGTAAATTGGCCAGGGTGTCTACTTCTTCTAAGAAGACTTCTTCCTCCTCTCGCTCCCTCATAGCTGGCTGGCTGGATGCCGAAGAGGTTGGCTATCCTGCCAGCTGGGCTTTCGTATCTCCCGGCCCCTGAGATACCTATGACAACCCTCCCAGAAACTGCTACACTTTCTTTGAGATCCAATTTAAACTCGGCGTCCGTTTTCCCTTAAGCCACGATTTGGTCGATCTTTGTAAGTGGTTCGACCTACCCTTGAACCAACTTCCGCCTAACGCCATCCGTTTTATCACCGTCTTCATCATCCTCTGCCACATCCGTCTAGGCCGGCTCGACCTAGATTCTTCCATTACTGCTATACACCCTCCAAATATGCTCAGGGGATCTACCTCAAGAGCCGCAACGATGTCCATTTCATTTCAGACACTCCCTCCAACGTCCCCAAGTGGAAAGACAAATTTGCCTTTGTCGAGCCCAAACCCGCTTTCCCTTGGGCATCATCTCCTTGGCTCAAGGAGCTTCCGCGTGAATACTCGATACCTTCGACCAACGCGCTCTTCGACCAGCGGATTGTGGTATGGAACAGCAAACACGTTGCGTCGAAGGCCTTGCTTGAGGATGAGAACCTCCTGCATTTTTGTGGGCTTCTTACCCACAAAACATGTCCTCTCCCTAGTCAAAAAACCGTTGACCTTATACGAATCGAAGGCGACCCAGGTGTGTATTGTCGCTAAATAAGCTCGAGCACCACTATATTTGTCTCACGTATTATGTACTTATTGCGGCTTTAACTTGTGCGTAAACTTTTTTGCAGAGATGCCCGCTATTTCCGTGCCCCGGCGGAAAGCTCCTTTGAGGAAGAAACAGACTGCCGAGGAATCATGCTCAAAGCCTGCTAATTCGACCACTTCCCAGTCTGTACGCTCGACCTCCCCTCCTCCTGACGTAACCGTCGAGCAACCATCATCGACCAACCTTCCAGTTGACCAACAAGTCGAGCAACCAGAACAGCCTGAGAAGCCATCGTCTCCTTCACCGCGCTCTCCGTCACACGACCAACCCACTCCGATTATCCACATTCCTGCTTCTCCCAAGTGGACTCGGCTCGAGGAGAATCCACTCAAGCGTCCCTCTGTCGATGGGGATGAAAATGTCGGCAAACATCGCCGTGTTGAGGAGACTGCGTTATCAATCACCACGCTCGACGGCGTGGGATTCTCGCATTTCCTTCGAGATGTTCTTCCTCCCATCGACCATCCTACTGACCGCTATAACGACGGTCACACCCTTCGAGATCGAGGCCACCGGCTTGCCCGCTGGCTGGCTTAGGTAACTTACTATCACTTATCTATTTTATTCCCTTTCCTCCCCTCATTAGTGTCCTAACACTTTCTTTTATGCGCTTTTATAGGGAATGGTCGAGCTCGCGCCGCTGATCGAGCAGACACTGGCGAGCCCAAGTCGGTCCATCTCAGCCATCGAGCGAAGCAATCTCCAGCTCGGCTCTCGGCTAGATGAGATGGTCGTAAAGGCCAATGCCCTTCACGAAAGGTTGAAGGAGTCGGCCGCCCGGAATAAGGCCCTCTCCTCTGAGAAGGAAACACTCGAGGGGGCCCTAAAATCCTTCGAGGAGGCCCTCACCGCCGAGCGAGCAGAGAAAGAGGCCCTTCTGGCCTCCAAAAAGGCTCTCGAGACTGCACTCGAGGAGGAGAAGTGAGCTCGGGCACGTGAAAATGGTGCTTTCGAGCAAAGGGCTAAGCCCTTGGTTGACGAGGCTGCCCTTCGGGCCCGGCAAATGGTCTTCCACACGACCGGCGGTCGACGCTTCCTACAGGCTTACCGCGAGCAAGTGGTGGCTGCTTCAAAGCAGTCGCCACAGTATCTAAAGGATGTGCAAGATTATGGCACCCATTGCTTTGGGGCCATAATGCAGCAAGCGGGGGTCCAGGTAGCCGAGGACGGGTTCGAGGAGTTCAACATGAAGACCATATGGGATGCTATGCCCGAGGCTCCCGTCGGCTATCAAAGTGCCCTCGACCTGCCCGACGACCATGACTGGTGGTGAGGCCTGCTCGAGCTTGTTGTGGTTCAAGACGACCTGCTGAAGCGTACTTTCAAGCTCCCCGACGGATACATTCCTCCTCTTGCTCGCCAAACCCAGTCAACAGATGGGGCTGGGTCGACCTCTGGCTCAAGTCAGCCGGTTGAGCCAGTACAGCAGCAGCTTGAGCCGCCGCCAGAGCAAGCCCTTAATAATTCCGATGTCCCTGTTAACCAGGATAATGCCACATCGTGAAGTTGTAATTTTAATTTTTGTTGAACTTTGTACTCCTTTCTCTTTAAATGGATATCGTTCTTGTCCAGAGTTGTGAATTCTCGTTATTTCTCAATTATTTGTTTGTCGATGTATCGCTTTATATGATGTTTTCATTATTCCTCATGTGCTATCTCTATGCATCGATATCGTTTCTACCAATTTATAAAGCCACGCCATTCATTCACTTAACTCATCCAGATTAATTAAATGAATCCCGATGACCTTAAATGCCTCCTGGCACATGTCCACCCTCAAAGGGGTGGTCGTTACATGCGACCATCCAGCCTCTCGGCCTTAGTCATAATGGATTTTTTTTCTTCGAGCACATGTCCACCCTCAAAGGGGTGGTCGTTACATGCGACCATCCAGCCTCTCGGCCTTAGTCATGATGGATTTTTCTTCTTCGAGCACATGTCCACCCTCAAAGGAGTGGTCGTTACATGCGACCATCCAGCCTCTCGGCCTTAATCATGATGGATTTTCTTGTCTTCGAGCACATGTCCACCCTCAAAGGGGTGGTCGTTACATGCGACCATCCAGCCTCTCAGCCTTAATCATGATGGATTTTTTTATCTTCGAGCACATGTCCACCCTCAAAGGGGTGGTCGTTACATGCGACCATCCAGCCTCTCGGCCTTAGTCATGATGGATTTTTCTTCAATCAATCATTCAACACAGGCCACCTCATATGCATAATAGAATTAAAACAATCGATTAGGCAAAGTATTGAAAATTAAAACGGAAATTTCATTACTTAAGATTGAGACTTCAAGTACATCATTTTTGTGAAAAGTTTCCAACAAGAGAAACAGGAAGACGAGAAAAAAGGAAAATTTTAAACATAATATTTCTTCAAGTTAGCCACATTCCATGACCTGGGGAGTGATCTTCCTTCAGCATCCTTGAGTGAATATGCTCCTCCCGCATGAACTTTTTCGACCAAGTATGGTCCTTCCCAGTTGGGCTCGAGCTTGCCTACATGCTTCAGCACGTCCACCCTTTTCCAAACCAGGTCGCCCACCTGGAATCTCCTAACTTTCACCTTCCTGTCATGTGCTGCTCACATCCTTTGTTTGTATGCTTCGACTCTAATCGAGGCCTGTTCTTGAAGTTCTTCAATCGTGTCGAGGGCTGCCATCATCAAACTCTTATTCTGTTCTGGATCATATGTGCTCGATCTCTGTGACTGGACCTCGATCTCGATCGGGAGTAATGCCTCCATACCATAAACCAGACTGAATGGTGTTTCTCCCGTGGTCGATCTTGGCGTTGTTCGATATTCCCGGAGTACTGAAGTGAGCTCGTTCAGTATAATTCTATTGGTCACCTCGACTTGTCCATTGGCTTGTGGATGAGCGACTGATGCGAAATGTTGCTCGATCTTCATGTCTTTGCACATTGCTCGAATTCGCTTACCATTGAATTGTGCTCCATTGTCGGACACCAACACCTTAGAGACACCAAACCTGCAGCAAATACTGTTATATAAAAATTGTATGACTTTCTCCTCCGTGATTTTCGCCAACGGTTCGGCCTCCACCCACTTCGTGAAATAATCCACTGCCACGATCAGGAATTTTCTTTGCCCCGTTCCCTGCGGCATCGGCCCTACCAGATCAACACCCCACTGCGCAAATGGGATAGGAGCACTCATCGTAGTCATCGTCTCCGCCGGTTGATGGATAAGCAGACCGTGCTTCTGGCATTGTAAGCATCTTCTCACCATCATCTTTGCATCCACTTTCATAGTCGGCCAGAAATATCCGGTCCTCAGAATTTTTGCCACCAAGAAACCCGCCTTGCTATGATCACTACAACATCCTTCATGCGTTTCCCTCAACACATATCGACCTTCCTCTCTCGTGACACACCTTAAATGAGGTCCAGCGTACGATCGTTTATACAATACTCCTCCGTGCTCGAAGAACCTCCGTAACACTTTTGCTCCTCCTTCATTCAACTCCTTCAATATCGAGGCTCTTCAGTCATCGACCTCTTCTATTTCCGCCACCTCGTACTCGACTGCGCTCTTCTCCATGTGCAGCAAAGTCACATTTCTGCTTTTACAGTCGACCAGATTCTGCGAGATTTTGGATAGCAGATCTGCTCGACCATTCTCCTCACGGTGTATTTGCACTAATTCGAACGAGCTAAACTCCGCACGCAATCTCTTCATTTCCTCAACATACCGTTGCATTCTCTCCTCCTTTACCTCAAAGTCCTCCTGAAACTGGCCCACCACCAATTTGATAATCGGAATATACTTGAATTTTGCGAGCTCCGCCTGCCATAGCCAATTGCATTTCCTTAATAACCGCCTCGTACTTTGCCTCATTGTTCGACACCTTGTACTCGACTTTGATTGCAATCTCCAAATTATCTCCTTTGGGCGAAGTTAAAACAATGCCCAAACCTCCTCCAACTCTCGACACCGAGCCATCAACAAACATTTGCCAAACACCTTCTGTTTCCTGCTCTACCTTCGTGCCCTCCTGTATGAAATCAGCCAACGCTTGCGCCTTTATCGCTCTTCTTGGCTCATATGCTATCGTGTATTCGCTCAATTTGACTGCCCATTTGACTAGTCGACCCGATATAGAAGGTCGACCTAAAGTTTCTCCCAGCGGCATGTTCGTTCTCACCTTCACCTTATGGCCCAGAAAATACGGCCGCAACTTCCTCACTGTTACCACCACCGCTAAAGCACACTTCTCGATCTCCGAATATCTCCTTTCCGCCCCTTGCATCACCTTGCTTACGTAATAGATTGGAAATTGCACTATGCCCTCTTCCCTCAGCAGAACCGAGCTCACCGCCATTTCCTCGATCGATATGTATAGCACCAAATCTTCCCCTGGAACCGGCTTAGCCAATAGAGGCAAATTGGCTAACCCCCTTTGTAACTCCTCGAATGCTCTCTGGGCCTCCTCCGTCCACTGGAATTTCGAGCTCTTTCTCTACGTTCGAAACAGAGGACCACTCTTCTCGGCCACCTTAGATATGAAACGGCTTAAGCCCGCAATCCTGCCCGTTAAAATCTGCACCTCCTTTACTCTTGTGGGTGGTTTCATCTCGATCACCGCTCTCACCTTCTCTGGGTTAACCTCGATCCCCCTCTTCGTCACCATATACCCTAGAAACTTTCCTGACTTCACCCCGAAAGAACACTTAGCGGGATTCAGTTTCATGCCATACCTCCGCAAAGTCAAGAACGTCTCCTTCAAGTCATTCACATGATCGGCCTCCACTTTACTTTTTACCAGCATATCATCGACATACACCTACATATTCCTCCCCAGCTGTTCCTTGAAAATTTTATCGACCAACCGCTGATACGTTGTACCCGCATTCTTCAAGCCAAAAGGCATCACCACATAACAATAAGTGCCCCTGCTCGTAACAAAGCTCACCCTCTTCCTATCTTCTCGAGCCAAAGGGATTTGATGATACCCCTGAGATGCATCCATAAGGCTAAGCAGTTCACATCCCGCGGTAGAATCGACCAGCTGGTCGATCCTGGGCAGTGGATACAAATCTTTCGGGCACGCCTTGTTTAAGTCACGAAAATCAATACACATCCTCCACTTCCCCTCAGACTTAGACACCATCACCCTGTTCGACAACCATTCGGGGAACTGGATCTCCTTAACGTGACCCGCCTTCAACAACTTCTCAACTTCCTGCTCGATCACCTTGTCCATTTCTACGCCATGGTGTCTCCTCTTCTGTTTCACCGTCCTCACCGTCAGGTCAATATTCAAACGATGCTCGATTACCTCCGCCTTTACTCCTATTAACTCCTCAGCCGTATACGCAAAGACATCCGCGAACTCTCTGATCAATCCGATCAATTTCGACCTTATGGGTTCCTCAATCTCCTTTCCTATCCGAAACTTCCTCTCTTCGCATCCTTCCACCATCTGGACCTCCTCTACCTCTCCTCCTGGCTGCATCTCCACCTTCTCCTTCCCCTTATCCGCTTTCTCCTTCTCTTCTCTTGACCTCGAACCCCCAGGTCGGTTCAGCACTCCCTCTTCGAGCTTCGCCTGCTTCCTCGGGAGCTGTTTATTGTTGCTTACCGTGGTCTGATAACAACTCCTCGAGGTAAGCTGATCTCCTGCGACCTCACCAACGTTTTCCCCCACCGAATATTTGATCGTCATGTGGTACGTCGACACGACCGCCTGGAATGCATTCAAACTAGTCCTTCCCATGATGATGTTATATGATGACTCTGCTCCAGCAACCACAAACCTCACCATTCTCACCTTCCTCGTCACTCCCTGCCCCAGGGCAACATATAGGCTCACCTCTCCTATTGGCATCACCTCGCCTCCATTAAATCCATACAGGGCGGTGGTCACCGGCTTCAGCTCAAGGTTAAGCTCCTTGTTTATCTGCACAAAACAATCATAAAACATTACATCCACCGAGCTTCCAGTATCGATGAACACCCTCTTCACGTCAAAACCAGCCACCTCCGCCGTTATCACTAGCGCATCATTGTTGGGCAACACCACTCCCTCTGCATCCTCTGCTCGAAAACTTATCTCCGGCATCCGAGCAGTGATCCCCCACCTCCTCTCTCTTTCTCTTCATCGCTCGAACATGGCCCTTCCTTGCATTTTTCGAGTCCCCATCAGTCGAGCCCCCCGAGATTATATAGATCGTCCCCCTCTTCACAGGGCCATGATCCTCCTGACCTCCTCGATCTCGACTCCCTCGTCTCCTTTTGCCTCCTCGATCACCTCTCCCTCCTCGAGGATCGTCTTCCTCATCATCATCTCGGTCACTCCGCTCCACCAAATCCTCCCGACACTTTCCTTTGTCCTTCCCCTTCGCCTTGTCCTCATACACGAACTCCTTAAGATACCCGGCCCTAATAAGGCGCTCGATCTCATTCTTGAGGTGTCGGCACTTCTCCGTTGTATGCCCATAATCTTTATGAAAGCGGCAGTACTTCCCCGTCCTAGGCTGCGTTGGCCCCTCGCGCCTTGATTTTGGCCACGTCACGTCCCTATCCTTGATCTTCTTCTCAACAGCCACCAACACCTCTCCCATTTTTGCATTAAGGGGTGTAAAGTTATGGAACCACTTCCCTCCAAACACTGGTCGATCCTTCCACCTGTCTTCTCGCCCTCGATCAAGCCCTCGATCAAACCTGCCACGCCCCTCTCTCCTGGGCGATCTCCTACCCAGTGACGCCCTTCGGGGTGAGCTCGCCCTTCCTTTCTTCGGCTCCGGCTTAGCCAACTCCTCCTAATTAGCGAACTCCGCCTCCGTTTCCTCCAGATTAATATATTTCTTACACCTTTTTAGCACGTCGTCATATGTACGAGCAGAGGTTTTGGCTAAAGATGTTTGACAGGGCCCTGCTCGCAGACTCCGTATCAACCCCCCAGCCTTCACCTCATCCGCGGCTGTGGGGATCTCCAGACAAGTTTGATTGTATCGCGCTACATACTTGCGCAACGACTCTTTCTCCCCTTGCCTCATAGCCATCAATGTCAAATACGTTTTCTCCTGCGCCACCGCACTCGCGTACTGGGTCATCAGCTTTTCCGCGAAATCGTCAAAGTCCTTGATCGATCTATGAGGGAGCTGCTGAAACCAATCAAGCGCACCTCCCCTCAAGGTTGATAAAAATGCCCTGCAACTAACGGAATTAGAATAACCATGTAACACAGCCAAATTCTCAAACGCCCTTACTTGCCTCGACGGGTCAGTGGTCCCGTCGAACATCAAACTCATGTCTCTAAAATTCGCAGGTAGTGGTGCAGCCAATATATCCCTCGAGAACGGATGTCCTCGAGCACGCCTTTCCGGTCGACCATCAATATTAGCCTGCATCTGCCTCACCTGCTCCGCAAGCCTCTCTACCTCCCCATCTCGCAGGGCTCCATCTCCCCCATAGCTAGACACGTCCTCCTCCACCATCGTTGGTCCAGCAGCCACTCGCGAAAGGCTTTGAGTGACTTGCTGAACCGCTTGTGCCACCGCATTCGCCACCATCTGCTGCATCTCCTGCCTGGTCATCATCACCTGTTGGCCAGGGCGTGGCTCCTCCATCAGCGGTGGCACTGCTCCCTGTACCACCGCTCCTTGTTGTTGTGTCCCGGCCAGATCTGGTTGCAATGGCGCTGGGATCGCCGCTCCTTGAGCCGTGCAGGTCTCCTGGGCCCGGCTTGAGCCCACGTCCACCTCTAGTTGCACCGGCGTAGCTTCTACACCTTGGGGAACGGGCGTCGGAGTCACCGGTGTATGCGAGGGTCCGGAGAAGCCCACGGGAGGGCCCTCTCCAAATGGCATCGTCATCGTCCATGCGTCGTAGAACGATGCTTGCAAATCTCTCCTAGGAATTTCGTCCGCCATAGAAACCGAGCTTCAGAAATCTCAGCACACCACTTTTCGAACGAAAGTCCCACAGACGGCGCCAAATGGTAACGCAAAACACTCCGACCGGCTTGAAATTGGTCCGCCTTCCTCTTCCTTGCCGGTAGAACGCCGCGCACCTACACAGAACTCTCACACCGGAGGGGTTTTCCGGTGAAGAGCCTCCGATGCTTAAGTCAGTATGTGTTTATTCAATTTTCCAAAAGTAAAGAATGGATAAATCGTAGGCTACAAGCAAAGACCCACTCCCATATATATAGGAGTGAGATACCTGCCCTAGGAACTGCCCGGCTTTTGGTGAGCTGTCCTGCCCGTCCGTACACACATAGTGTGCGTGTGTCAGAGATGTCAGGGGTGGTTTTCGCCACTATCACTCTGCACCAATATATTCTCGCCACGTGTCCCTCTGAGCTGAGGGAGATTATTCTTCTGCGCAGGCCGTTGGGATCTTCTAACGCTATCCACACGCCTTCTCGCGTTCAAGTCATGCTCTAGACTGCTCTTCACCTGTTGAGTGCTCGATCTCCTCCCTTTTGGTCAATCCTCGACCAGTTCTGCTATTCTGCTAGATCTCCTCCCTTTTGGTCGATCCTCGACCAGTTCTGCTATTCTGTTCGATCTCTTCCCTTTTGGTCGATCATCCTTCTACCAATCCGGTTTTCTCCACTTCGAGGTTGCTCGACCGATGATGCAAACCGGTCTATTCCTCAGCTATATAATATCCCATATCAAGTTCAAATCACAAATCTCGAGATGATGTGAGGTCAACACCTCTAGGCACCTACATTAAGTCTAGATACTAAAGTCAACACTTTAATCTAGACCTATGTAGAAAATTCACAAATTGACTTAGCCGAACTCGGTTCGACCAAGTGGTTCGTGAAGTTCTATGGATATGGGAACACTAGGACTTAGACTCGATCAAACCACACATTCAAGTTCACATAAATGCCAGTGAAAGACAGACAAACGAGCCACAAGTAAACACATGGCACATTTGTCAACAACACTTTAACAACTTTCAATATAGAAAAACAATTTCTCAATTTCACACTTGAAATAGGAGGCATATCAAATCAATGATTTATGTTCTGAAACTTTTATGTAAATTTCACATCCCAGTTCTAAGTAAGATCACCCAATTTCAGCTTCAAACTCCTTATGCATAATTTTATAAAATTCAAACAAGTTTTTCATCAAAAACGAGTTTAAATTAAAAGCACATGATAATGGAAGATTCAGGCTATGAAATTTTTATGTCAAATACTATAGCATGTGAATAGTAACACATAAGTTCATCAGCCTTCAACACTCAGTATCTCAATTTATAAAATTAAAACAACATTCAGTCAAATATCGCACTTATATCCGAACTGATCACAACAGAACTTCAAAAATTCTAAACTTTTTACAGTATGCTGAACATCACATAATCAGCACCTCCACAAATTTTCAGAATTTTTAAGTTTCTGAACAATTTATAATAATTAAAACAAATTCGGGAAGAATCACAAAATAATTTTTAAAAATAGCTAAGCACCTTTAAAAATCACAAAGATTTTACAGCAACTACATATTCATCAAAAATAGATTCACCTAAAATTTCAAGGCAATCAGACTAGTATTCGATTTATAGTGAATTTTTCATTCCAAACAGCCAATATGAACTTCGAAAAATCATAACGGCAAGTATACACCTCCAATCGACACAAGGTCAGCGCCATTGTGTTCGAAATAATCCTAAGTTCCTAAATGCACAGAAATTCATCAATTATATTCAGTTCTCGTTCGATTCGCACGAATCGACGAGTTCGACATAAAATCACGACAATACAATCACGAGCAACCATGAACATATAGCATCATAACACATATATTAATTTAACAAACACACTAGGCACATTCGATCATTATATTATTCACGAAATATTTAAACAGAGAGTCGAGACTCGATACCGAGCAAGAAAGGGTTCGAACGGCTCGACGGCGAACGGTGGCTAAAGAGCTCGACGGAGGCTCGCGTCTCGCCAGAAGGAGAAGGGTGTTGCCGCGGTTGCGAGAGGGTGCAGCAGGGTCACCGGAGGAGGAGCTCGCGGCTGTGGTGGCGCTGGTCGACGGAAGGTCACGTCAGAGAAGGGTTCTCGTTGGAAAATCACATTCGAAAGTGGTCACGTCGTCGGGGCTCGCGGGCTGCTCGAAGGACGAACAGAAGTCGCCGGAAAAACGCAGCAGAGGGTCGCTGGAGGCTGGTCGCGCGAGTTGCTGCACCAGAGGTGATGGCGGCAACGGGAGGTTGATGATGATGGGAGGATGACGAGGGTGATGATGGCAGGAAATCCCAAAAACGAAATTGAGGCTCGATGATGAAAGTGAGGGTCAGATTTGAGAAAATCGAAAGAAAAGTTCACGCGAGGAAGACGAGTTCTCTCTGCTCTGATCACGATCGGGACAGAAAAAGAAAAAAAATAAAAGCTGCGGGAATGGTTTGAGAGGGGAACCGAGCAAGTGAAAAATATATATATGTGATATTAGGTTTAGGGAAAAGTCTTGATACACAAGAAATCCCAAACACACACACACGTGAAAAACAAAAGGAGAAGGGAAAAATTCTGTTGGGCTGGGTTCACGGGTTCGGTTCGCGACAATTAAATCGGCTCACGGGCCCGATTACAATTCAAACGGATATTCTCGGGCACAATTTCGGTTCCAACGAAAATTTTCGGGCTCGATAACGAATTCAAACGCACGATAAAAATAAACCGAACAATATATATATATTACATATATATATATATATATATTAATACACATTATTCATATTTAATAATTTAATAAATCATGAAAATCAAATTAGACAATTAAACATTTAGCATTTAATCACATTTTGGCAATAAATAATATTATGGCATTCAAGAAAAATAAATATAAATATTATCACAACAATAATAATAACAATACAAATAATAATAATATTCTCAAATAATTCACAAATAAATGGGGGGCATTACAGTTTCGTCGGCTGCCGCGCTCGCTCGTCGTGCTTCCGTACGTCCCTCGCCTTTGTTGGCCTTGCGCACCGCGGCAATGTGGTCCTCGTGCAGTCGCGCGGACTCCATGGCCGCTCGGGTTGACCTTGGCCTATCCAACCTCACTTCAGCTGCTAGCTCAGCCTTAAGTCCTCCTATGAACGCGCCTACCAATGCGCTCTCGGGCCAATCTTGCACCCGACTCGCAATGCGTTCAAACTCCTTTTGGTAATCTCGGAGGCTACCATTCTGACGAATTCGGGTGAGTGCCTCGTCATAGTCATAGTAGTCACTCGTCCCAAAATGTGTGACTAACTCCTTCTCAAATTCTCTCCATCGAATGTGCTCGCCTTTGTTTTTGTACACACCCATTGCCACCAAGTGTTTGCTTCACCATCGAGATAATAAGCGGCGATCTTGACTCTCTCGGACTTGTGCACATCATTGATCTTGAAAAATTGCATGGCTTGACTTAACCACGCATCCGGGTCGGTCCCCGTAAACGTAGGCATCGTGAGCTTCGGTCGCGCATAGCCTCGGTCGTCGTGGTGCCATGTCGCGCGTGACGCGCGGGCCCTCCTTGATCGTCCATCATCGTCATCGTGGTCGGTCCCGGGGCTGCTCGATGTCATGATCGATCGCAAGGTATGACTCCTTCGCGGTCGGCGTGTGATGCGCGTGAGCTGCCCGGTGAGGTCATGCACCATGAGCTCGAGTTTGGCGAAATTCTCATTGACAACGTGTTGACCATTGCCGATGGATTTCAAACTCTCCTCCAAGGCCTCAATCCTCTCTTTGTGTGTCGTCATCTCGTCTCTCTCTATATTTTTTTTCTTTGATACTCACAAAAAAGAGAAATTCGAAAGAAAAGAAAATAGAATGGGGAAGAAAAAGTTCAACCCAACCCACGATCAATCACTCTCAATGAAAGCACCAATGATAAAGGATCGTGTGTTCCGTCCAACTCGATTTGCTCGAAACCCGCGCCGTCGTCTTGGTTCCTTCGCGTTAGGTTGCTAATACGCGCGCCGACGTCTTCGTACTTCGCGATAGGTGTGACAAAACTCGAATGTTGGTCCTATTTCTATCACTGTGATGAAACTTGGATGTTGGTCCTATTTCAATCACGAACTCTATGTAAACTCACGAGAGAAAACACACGAAAACTTTGAACAAACGTTCGATTTTCTATTCACTCACCAACCATATTTTTGAACGGTACATAGGTGGGTATTTATAGATACCAACTAGATCTAATCCTAGTCTAAGAAGATCTCCTAATTTATGCAAGTAAATAAATCCTAAGGCAACTAAACAAATCACGCCCAAATCTCTTGCTTGTTCACCAAGTCATCGCACGCCCAAACGTTAGCCGCCCGAGTTGCTCGCCACCTCGCAAGTCTAGTCCTTGTCGCGCACGGTAACGCGCGCGCGCCCTCCCCACGTGTCGCCCGTCGCGCAAGCTGCTCTACCGCGTGCCCCATCTCGCGTGTCCCCACCACTTGCCCGGGTGTCGCGCACACTCGATCCCTCGGCATCATCCTCCCGCTTGCTCGATGCCTGGCGCGTCATGCCCCGTCCATTCGCTCACGCCCGTTTGTTCGCCCAATCGCCCACGCTCGTCCATCGCCTCGCGCATGACTCCAATCGTCTCGCCCTGCTCGCACCCGTTTATCGAGCCCATCGCAGCACCCCACTTCACTCGTGCGTCCGCCTCACCGCAGCCGCCCCAAGTGCGCGTTGTCCACCCTACATCCACCCCTCATGCACTGTTTGCCTTAGCCTCCATTCGCCGTGCGCGCTGTTCCCTTCCGCACACCTTGCACCATTCGTCCACCTTTCCGGGCACTTTCTTCTCGTACTCGTCGTCGGCCCATTGCTCACATTCGCGTGCACTACCCATCGCGTACCTTTTGCTTCACTCGGCCTAGACTCGCATGCCTCGCGGCTCGGTGCGCGCGCCTTAGTGCGTATGCACACCCTTTTAGTTCGTCCTCGAGCCCTTTCCCGCCTATCCTCGCGCCATCTCTGGAGGCCATCATGGTTCTCGCCCTCGGGCTTGTAAGGGTCAATGACCACATCTTCATCATGGTGCCCTGGCGTGGTGCTAGGCACAACTGGGTGCGACCAGGACACGGTACTGGACGTTGCTAGGCGCGGGCAGGTGTGGCTGGCACGAGCCCTGGCACGACTGGTGCCACTAGGTGTTGCTAGGCACGGCCGAGGCTAACTAAGGCGCTGACGTGCTTCTGGGCACGTCTGGACTCGGGTCTTGCATTACATGATGCGGACAGACACGCTGGGCTCGGGTCTGGCACGGTTAGGTGCGGACAGACACGGTGATGAAGATGTGGTCATCGACCCTTGGCGAGCCCGAGGACAAGACCTATAATGGCCTCAAGGGATGGCGCGAGAATAGACGAGAAAAGGCCGGAGAAAGTAAGAAAAGGGTGCATACACGCACTAAGGGACACGCACCGGCAGCACACGGAAACCGAACCGCGAGGCGTGCGAGTCTAGGCCGGGTGAAGAAAAGGTACGTGACAGGAAGTGTGCGCGAATATGAGCAATGGGCCGACGACGAGTGCGAGAAGATAGTGCCTGGGAAGGTGGGCGAGTGGTGCAAGGCGTGCGCGAGGGAGCGGCACGCACAACGCATGGAGGATAAGGCGAACGGTTCACGAGGGGTGGATGTAGGATGGACCACGTGCACATGGGACGACCACGACACGGCGGATGAACTAGCGAAGACGAGCGCGATGAGGCGCGCGGGTGGGCGGGGCACGACGCGCCAGGCGTCGGGCGAATGAGAGGATGATGACGAAGGGTCGAGCGTGCGCGACACCCGCGTAAGTGGCGGGGACGCGCGAGACACAGCACGCGGTCGAGCAGCGCGCTCAGCAGGCGACGTGTGAAGAGGGCGCGCGCCCTCTCCTAACCCTAGGTAATATTCTAGAAGGAATATTCCCTATCTCATGGAATATTAAATAAGAAATAATATTAATTCCTAAAATCCTAATAAAATTAAATAATAATATATCCCACTAGAATATTATTATTGCTCTCCCCATTTGGCTCCAATTTAATCAATTAAATCAAACCTCCACTTGATTAATATTTATTAATCTTATTGATCGATTTACCTCCCTATTTTTAAGATATAACGTCTTTTGATTAATTAAATTATTGACAAAATAATTAATCAACTTCTTATTCATTTCCGAAACTAGTACCACTCAGGTCTTTAATCATTATGTCGGATACACATCTGCCTGCAAGGCTTGACATAGTATTCCTTCCTGAGCTCATATCGGGGACGTCATCAATCTAGCGCACTGGAACATAGTGACCGTAAATAATTTATAATAGCGCGTCATATAAACATCCTCATTTACCAAAGTACCGAGTACGTCATCCTAACGGAATAGGAATCACCCTTGGTAAATCAAATAAACAAGTAATGAATATACATGCCTATTTTTATCTTACAGCTTTAGAGAACGCATCAATAACTGAAGGTCGAGATTACAACAACGATCAGTGAGTCTCATAATCTTAGCCTTCCACGGTCCTGTTCAATACTTAACATAAGTACTAGTGTAGTTCTCCAGTCAAATATCAACTGAATCAAGAATACACTACAGTCTTTTTCCAAGTGGGGTCTCACTGCCAGTCTAGACTGTGAACAAATAATTTAGTCTTACAAGGAACCGATAGTTGACCTTTCTGTTCGAGACACCACGAACCACACTATCTCAATGTAAGACAAGGAGTATGATTGCATAAATAAATAAACTGCAAGCATATGTACTTTTACCGAAAGATGATTGCCAGATCAAAATGGAATTGTTCATATCTGTAAGCCAAGCTTTTACAGCATATCTAACATACTGCTGATACTCGATTCGAATGCCAAAACCTACGCCTTGGTCTTACAACGATGCCCAGCCAGTACGAGTAATCCACCCCGCCGGCCAAGACCTACGAATTGGTCTTAAAAATGGGAATCACCAGCCGAGGCCCATGCCCTGGTCTTACGGCCGTACATAAATAAAAGAGACTACCCATTGGGTACGTTCTATAGCTACGGGGATAACCGTTCGACGGCCGGTACAGCTCACATCGAAGGCTACATGGTTCACACGCATACATTGATCATACCACACGTAAGGCAACAATTTGCTGCATAACAATTTTAAATAAATCCCACCTGGTCGAAGCGACAATTCACAATCACGATTCTCGAAAGTAGGGTGAGGTTAACACCTCAAAATACCTACATTCAGTCCAGATACTAATATCAACATCTTATCTTGACTTAAAAAGGAAATCACAAATTTGACTTAGTCGAACTTGATTCGACTAAGTTGTTCGTGAAGTCCTGTGGACATTGGAACAGTTAGACTCGACTCTAAGACTCAACCAAACACGCATGAGAGTTCACATAATCTCAATCAAAGATTTACCAAGTCAAACAGACAAAGAAACAAAAGGCGAGTCGATTTACAATTTTTAACAAAAAAAAAAAAAAACTTATTTTGAAAATACTAGCCAATAATCACATAAAACAAGTTGGTCAGGTTGCCCTAACAATTAGACTCTTAAATTTTAACAAAAATATAATGTCCCAGTACTTATAAAAACCACCAACTTTCAGCCCCAATTTCAAAGCACATGATTTTATAAAATTCGAACAAGTTTTCAGCAAAAACGAGCACAAATTAAACACCTGATATAATAAACGATTCAACCTTTGAAATTTTTATCCAAGGAACCTTAGCATGTGAGTAACAGCATGTAAAAATCTCAGCTTTAAACACTTAACATGCGAATTAATAAAATTGTAACAACATTCAGAAGATTAAAATGTTTAAGTTAAACCGAACCAAAATGAACTTAAAAAATTCCATTTTACAGAATGAAACACATAAAAAAATACGAACTTCAACCAAGAATCAGAATTTTTCAGCATCAGATTAATTTATTATAATTAAAACAAGTTTCGGCAAAATCACAAAATAAAGTATTTCCCTTAGCAAATGGAGAATTATATTCTGAAAATTTAACACAATATCTAAAACAGACAGAAGAACAACATACTCAAATTTCATAAATTTTGAAGCACATCTCAATTTAATAAGCAATTAACATGATTCTGCTCAGAATTTAATTAATTAAAATATCTACATGCCACCTAAAATTATGACATTTTTACACAAGTTGCATATTCATCAGAGGACATAACACCTAAAATTTAATGGAAATCTGAGAAGCATACAATTTCTAATGAATTAAACACCAAAACGGCAATTTACGAGATCAACAAGTTGTAAACGACTCGACAAAACTCGAAAGGGTCCGAGGCCTTCACTTAAGACCAAGGGCACATTGTTCTGATTCCACAGTGACTCAACACGTGTATTCATGATCTCGTTCGAGTTTTCACGAACCGAAGAGGTCAATACATAATCAAATTATCATCAAAACTCACATATTCATATCCATATCAACGAGGCACTCGATTAAACATATTAAATCACGTTAAACACATAACACAAAAATAAACGAGCCGTGGTTCGAGCGTAGGTACCGTTCTCGGGAAAAGCTCAAAAAATAGGGCGAAGGACACGAATGGGGGAGACAGTTAACACGCGATGAACGAGGCGGCATGGCTTGACGGCGATGCTTCGTCTTGTGATGGTGGGCTCATTGCTGCAGCTAGATCACGGCGGAGGGTCGTCGCAGAGGTGCTCATCGTTGCTGCTGGTGGCCTGCTCGTGAACGGAAAGTCACTGGAGGAACTCATGAGGGTGCTGCGTCGCGGTGGCCTGAACGCGTGACAGTGACGGAGCAGTGGCGGTCGGGAGGTGCTGCAACTGGTGGCTCGCAGCTGCAAGGGTGGGTCGCGATGAGTTGTTGCACGGAAGAGGAAGTCGCCGGAGTTGCAGGGCGTGAGGATGAACTCGCCGGAAGAACTTCGCGGGTTGCTGTCCTTGGTCGCAGCGGAGCACGGTAGTTCGCAGCGAGGAAGGAGAGCAGGTCGTGGCGTTACTAGGGTCTCATCGAGGAGGGCTCACGACATGTTCTGATCGGAATTTCGAAGAGAGGCGACGGGGATGATAAACTACAAGTGTATATGGCTCGACTAAGGTAAGGCTCGGTTCTCCATCCTCCTTCTCCCTTGTGCGCGCGTAGAGGCCTAGAATGGTGCTCTCGGTTTTTGCTCACTTTCCTCTCAATATGGCTGAGCTTTCTAAGTGCCAAAGTGCTGGAAAGATGCTGAGGAGAGAGGCTTAAAACGTTGGTCAAGGTTAGAGTAAGAAAAGAGGTTAATGGGGCACAAAGTGGCACACTACACCACCCTAGGTGCTGACCTTAGCCCACGAATTGGGGGTCCTGGATGCTGAATTTGGTCTGACTAAGGTGGTCAAAAAGTGGAGGAGACAAGGTTGGTCGGGTTGGTGGTGAGTGGGGGACACAAGACTACACTTTCCCATTAAAATAATGCTCCACTCACCATTTCTCATGCTAGTGTTCCTGACTTGTCTTTGACCAACTTAAAATCTGAATTTATCCCACATAATCTCCTTAAAACACGCATGGTCTTGGGCATAAAGACTTGGGCCGAAAATTTATCACATTGGTCTTGGAAGCCACACGCGCATGGGCTTGCGCGAGGCCCGGGCGCGGCCTGCGGGGCACAAATATAATGGGTTGGGCGCGCGGCTGAAAATGCGACTTCTTGGACCGAAATTAGCACATCCTTGGGGCTGACTTAGGATCTCAAATACTTATAAAAATCTATGAGAACTTTGGCCATGACTTGGGCTCGAACATGGACTCGCGCGAGATGGACGCAAGGGCTTGGCGTGCGGCCTTCTTGGGCTCGGCACATGGCTTTGTCTTGGTCAAGCATATCCTCTTCTAAGGTTGAACTTATAAGCCACAACACTTAATAAAATTTCCCACATTGCTCGGCATGACATAAAACTTGACTCGCGCAAAGCTTTGCACGAGTGACTTGGCATCACACACGAGCTAGGTGCGGTTATCTTGGCCGAGGCTAACACTTGTTCTAAGGCTCGATGATATTGATCAAATACTTAGAAAAATTCTATGTAAGGCTACAAGCACAACTAGGGCTCGAGACTTGGCTAGGCGCGAACTAAGCGCAATACTCGTGACCGAACATACTCGGTTCCCGACATGACTTGACTTGGACGATTTATTGAAACATACCCGGTTTCGATTATTCGTCGACTGGAAATAATTAATCCCGACTGAATAAGATCCATTTCTAAAAATAAATGGACCGGAATTATATCTGAGATTGAATAGCTGAATTAATTGGGCCCGGAACTCAAGACGAGCAATATTAATAAAACAAAATAGTCCAAACTCGAAACTAAACTGTCACTTTTATTAATAATAGAATTGGGCTATTACAAAGATTGAGTAGCTCCGAGTCCGACCGCGAGGACCATGATCGACAGTCGAGGAGGTCGCGAGCGTCCAGCCGACGCGAGGAGAAAAACATCAAGAGACCGAAGCTCGTGATGCCCACGTTCACGGGGACCGACCCGGACGCGTGGTTAAGCCGAGCTGCGCAATACTTCGACATCAATGACGTACCCAAATCTGAAAGAGTCAAAATAACCACCTACTACTTAGATAGAGAGGCGAATATATGGTGGCAATAGATCTCGCACGTTTACAAGGGCAAAGGCATGCGTATACATTGGAGAGATTTCGAGAAGGAGCTCATCACACGTTTTGGGTCTAGTGATTACTATGACTATGACGAGGCTCTCTCCCGAATATGCCAAAGTGGTAGTCTTCGTGATTACCAAGAGGAGTTTGAGCGTCTTGCTAGTCGCGTGCGCGATTGGCCCGAGGGTGCACTCGTAGGTGCGTTCATGGGAAGACTCAAGCCCAATCTTGCGGTTGAGGTTCGACTGGACAGGCCACAATCAATGAGGGCTGCCATGGAGTCCACGCGAATGCATGAGGACCATCTGGCTGTGGTCCGCAAGATGAGCCGCGGGGACAGGCGTACGGGGACACGACGCGCAAGCGCGATCCCCGATCCACCACCACAGGCCAAGAGTGAGAAGAACACGGAGGCGATGCGACCACCAAGCTACATGCGACGCCTAAGTACCGAAGAGATGCAAAAGCGGCGCGAGAAGGGGCTATGCTTCTCATGTAATGAACCATTCACGCCCAGGCACCGATGCAAAGGAAAGCAAGTCTACCTACTCGAGACGTTTGACCCCGAGGAAGAGAACGAGCAAGGGCCGCATCTTTACATGAACCCCCAATTGGAGATGATGCACATGGTGAAGGCAAAGCGAGGGCCTAAGATGATGAGGTTTGAGGTCGAGATCTTGGGGGCGTAAGGTCAATGTATTTGTCGATAGTGGGTCGACCCTTAACTTCATCAACGAGGACTTTACCGCAAAGTTAGAAGTCCCAATGTCCGAGGTCGTGGCATTTGGCGTGAGGGTTGCAAATTGCGAGGAACTTAAAAGTTCAATGCTATATAAGAAGGTGCCAATACAAGTGTAGGGCGAGGAGTTGAAGGCGGACCTCTATGCGCTTGAATTTTCCGGACCCGATGTGGTGCTAGGGGTCCAATGGTTGGAGACGCTAGGGCCCGTGACGACCAATTTCGAAAAGGAAACTATGGAGTTCGAAAGGGTAAAGAAGCGAATCAAGCTGTGCACAAGTGATGAGGGAACCAAACCGGTCAAGCTGAAGAATCTCAAGTTCATTATCCTTGAGGACAAAGAAATTCTTAAAGAGGGCGGGAATGAAGAAGCTGTGGTCATCGACCCTTCTAAGCCCGAGGACGAGACATGTTCGAGTCGTGCGAATAGGCGCGGAAGAGGTCGAGACGACCGACCGGGCTGTGCAAAAGAAGCTCGCGACGACCGCACGATGCGTAAACACGCGATACGCGTGACAAGGCTCACGGGGACTAAACGTGCGAGGGCAGGTCGAGCGAAGAAGGGTACGCGTGAGAAGGCACAGCGAGGCGATGATGAGGACTTAGCAAAGGGGTCCGGTGGTTCGCGAAAGAGGATAGGCGTGCGGTTCGACCAAGCGATGGATGATGGGGGCCAGGGACGCGGTCGACGGACCTGTGATCGGGGAGAGGTTCACGTGCCGACCACTCGCGAGTAAGACAACGCGTGGATGAGGGAGCACGCGTGTGGCGCGACGAGACACGCATGGAGCGCGGGTTATGAAGATGTGGTCATTGACCTTCCGAGCCCGAGGACGAGACGCGCTCGAGCCACGCGAATAGGCATGAGAAGCATCGGGACGACCACCGAGGCTATGCAAAGATTGCTCGTAATGGTTGCACGCGAGGGAATCGCGCGACACATAGACGTGCGACACGCGTGGACTGCGTGAAGAGGCATGCGGGATCGAGACGCACGGGTCGGGGTCACGCGATAAAGGACACGTGCAAGACGGCATGACGAGGCAAAGACGGGGACGTAGCGATGGGATTGAGTGGTTCGCGAAAGGAGGCTAGCGCGTGGGTTGACCAAGTGATGAACGATAGGGATAAGGGGTGCGGTCCGCGAGCCAGCAATCAAAGAAAGGCTCACGTGTCGACCACTCGCAAGCGGGACGATGCGCGGATGAGGGAGCGCGCGCGTGGAGCAACGGGGCACATGCGGGACGCGGTCGGTGACGCGCGGGATGCGCAGGGACCGATGAGCGCGAGACTTTGGCAGACAAGGAGTACCGCGCTGCCTAAGGTAAGACTGCGCAACTTGGGGCGCAAGGCAGAAGACGCGTGGGACGCATAGGTAGAAATCGGGTCCGAGACCGCGAAGGACAAGTACTAGCGCACGACGGCTAGGGTTCGGGTGAAGTGCCGCATAAGCAAAGGACCGAGGATGTAGCGCCCCATTCGATTTATAGAATTTCTTGGATTATTCTATTTATCGAATTTTATTTATAAGTTTATATTTATTTTATTGGTCGCGATATCGACTTGAATTTTATGTGGAAGTACTCGATCGTTTTGATGTAAAACGTACGTCCTTCGGCGATTTCGGTTTAATCGCATAGTTAGAATCTAAGCCGTTCGATTATTGGATTTTATGTGATTAATTGGAATATATGAGATTACTTGGTATTATTATTAATTTGATTTAATTATTATTTTTCTCGTTAAAGCCATCGTATTACATTGTCTTTAAGATGATGTAATGTCTTGTTCGATTTAATTTAGTTAAGTCATTCAAAATTCAGTTTAAATCGAACCAATGATAGATTTTTATCTTAGCATGTTGACCAAACCGAGCCAAAGTCAAACCGGGGTCAAACCGAACACTAAGAGATATTTTCTAAGTCATTTGACCCTAAAAAGTACACCAGGACGCGCTTAACCTGTGCTAGGCCCGCGCAGACCCGCGCTGGCGAGGCAACTCAAAAACGCATCGACCCGCGCCTACCATGCACACAAGAGGCTAGCGCGACGCACGGGTGAGACACAGGCCATGGATGGTGAAGTGTGCAGGGTGCGCGAAATGGGCGAGCGGGTACCGACGGGCGATCGCGCTAGACTGGCGCGCAGGTACGATATGCAGGCGACGCGGATAGACGCACGCACGATAGGCACGTCGGGAAGAAGCACGAAGGGCGCGGAAGGTGACGAGGACGCGGCGAGTGCCAGGGACATGCGCGATGAGGCCGCGATGCGCGGGGAGGGTGTGCACGCGCGATAGAAGGCGGCGCGACCTTAGTCCTCGAGGACTAAGGCAAGGCGCGCGAGCGGTGGGGGATCCGAGGCAGCGTGAAGGGCGGCTAGGGTTCTATACTTGGAATACAAGAAAATATCACTTAGGATTCTCTAGATATTTAGTTTCCTTCTTTTCATAAGATTTCTAGATTGTTTAGGATACTTATTTTATTGCATTATTAGAGTTATAGTTAGATTAGGACTAGATCTATTTGATGCCTATATAAAGGCCTTTCCTCTTGTTATTTTTAATCATTGAAGTTCATAATAAAAATCGAACTTTTGTTCAGACATTGTCTTAGATTTCTTCTTGATTTCTTTTGCAATATTAATCGTTTCGAGGGGCGCGGGTGTGTGAACCTCCGAGACACCTATCGTCAGTTCAAGGCATGAGTTTGTGGCATATCGGCAGTCGGGACACGTGATCTTCATCATTGGTGCTTTCATTGAGAGTATCTAGATCGTGTGTCTTTTCCTTTCCCATCTTTTTATCTTCGTTAAAAAAAAAAAATCAAAATCTTCAAGACGAGTCCTCGAAGAAAAGAGCGAAAGCAAGAAAAGAAAGCCATAGCCAACAAGGAAATGAAGGACAAGATCGATAACCTAGACGTGCAAGTCTGAAGCATGAGCGAAGCCATGGACACCCTAGGCGAGGGGCTCGAGACAACCAAGGCATCGGTTCGTGATTTGATGGAGAGCATGAACCGAAGGTTCGATGAGATTGCCCAAAATTTCCAACACCATGCGCAACCACCACCGCGGCATCTGAGGCGCGACCAGCCCGAGGGGGAAGAACAGCGGCGCGACGAACACGAGCGAGAGGAGGACTTTGAGCAGCGGTCACAAGGGTCCAATGTACATGATCGCCCAAGGCCCGACAAACCAAGGCTCACGCTGTCCACCTTCACCGGCACTAATCCCGAGGCATGGCTCAACCGGGCTGTGCAATACTTTGAGCTCAACGAAATCGAGGCTAATGATCGTGTACAATATGCGGCCTAGTACCCAGACGGCAAGGCCAACGTGTGGTGGCAATAGCTCACAGGCGTTTACCGCAACCGGCAGCGAGTCATCAGGTGGGGTGACTTCGAACGCGAGTTACTCACGCGATTCGGGACATCCGACTACCGCAACTATGACGAAGCACTCTCGCGCATACGTCAGTCAAGCAGCTTGCGTGACTACATAAAGGAGTTCGAAAGGCTAGCATGTCGCGTATGGGGCAGGCCTGAGTCCACACTGGTTGGGGCATTCATCGGCAGCCTCAAATTTGACCTAGCCGCAGAAGTTCGATTGGAGCGGCCCGACTCGATGCATGCGGCCATGGAGGTCGCCCGACGCTGCAACGATCACTTCGCCGCTACACAAAGGGGATGGGCGGACGCACGTTTCCCTGAACCACGACGCACAACCAACACCGTACCAAGCATCCGGCCACCGAGTAGCGCGCGACCACCAACGCCAGAAGTCAAGCGATTGTCGCTCGAGGAAATGAGGCGCCGACGTGAGAAAGGGCTTTGTTTCAAGTGCGAAGAGAAGTTCACACCAGGCCATCGATGCAAGCAGTTGTAATCGACGTCATCGACTCGGATGAGGAGGAGCCTGAGATTGAAGAAAGTGAAATGGAGATTGAGGTACTCGAAGAAGAAGCCGAGATCTCAATGAACGCAATGGCTGGCACACGACGGCCGAGAACAATGCGACAACCGGCATGGGTCAAGGACCGCCGAGTGGTCGTACTCGTGGACAATGGGTCATCACATAACTTCATCAACACTATTGTAGCGCCCTGTTCGTTTATAAAATTTTCTGGGATTTATGTGATATTTTAATTGCAATTATATTAGCTTTGTTTTCGGTCCTTTATATTTATTCGTTTGCTTGCGTATTATTATTATTATTTGAATTGATTGTCTATATTATATTACTGCTCGACATCTTTCCGTTTAGGCTTATTACTATTTAATTAGATGTAGCCTAATGAATATAATAAGTCGTCATATTCTATGTATGATTTCATCATCAATCGAATCGGTCGGGAATGCTTGTTATCGTGCCGTCTTCACCGAGCTGTTTTCCTGGGCGAGTCTTAAGTTTGATAATCGGCCCAATTTATCGGAAATATTTTTCGGTCCATTCAAATAATGATGTTTCAGCCCAAGTCGAATTATTTTCGGCCTTTGTATGCTATTAAATTTCTCGGCCCAATTATGAGCCTTTATTTGGCCCACATTAGTTATGTGTAGCTGACCCATTTCCTTTTATTGCATCCTTAGCCCATTTTAATTTGAGAAAATTTCCTTCGTCCATTTCTACTTTATCTTCGATTGAAATTGAGCATATTAGAGCATCTCCAATGGAGATTGTGATGTATAACATGGAGAAAGGGAATTAAATTTTTTTGTCTCCAATGGTTAGTGTTAAGTGAGGTGTCATTTGTGATGTGTAAAACTGTAATTGGTTGGAGAAGAGAGATAAATTGAATAAATAATATAATATATAATAGAAGTTGTTTAGAAGGGCTTCTACATCTAGAAAGTCTTCTAGACATTTTTCAGGCCACGTCAGATTTTTTATGTCATGTGGCAACAATAGAAAGACCATTGGAGATGCTCTTATCTTCTCTTCCCCGCAGACCGGTTCTCTCTCAACCAGAACAACATTTCTGTTCCGATTTGTGAGTGAGATTTTCCTCACGATCGAATTCCTTATCCCTTCATAAGACCCGGCTAGATGAGTGGTCTCTCTTCAAACCATCTCCTTCTCCCAAAGATTCTAGCAGCCGCTGAGAAATCGTCTTCCCCTCTTCCAAATGTCCACGAATCGAACGGTCCCTAATCGCCGGCATCAGCTGCTACTGAATCCCACTGGCGACCTCGCCCTCACCGCGAGCCCTAGTCGCCGCAAACTTTACCTCGCGAGCCCTCTTGCCGGCGTAACCTGACCACACGGACAAGGAAACCGCCGCAGATCGACAGCGTCCCAGCCTCGCTGAACCCTTCGTCGGCGTTCTCCAGCCACTAGCATCAGCCACCGCAAGTGAGCGCGCGATTAGCCGAAATCCGCTGCGTGTGAGTCATCAGCCACCAAAATCCGGCAAGAGTCTGCCCACAGATGAGAAGTTCCCGAGGGTTGTCATCCGAAATCAAACGCGACCAACCGTGGGCAACCGTTACTCAACCGCAGTCGTTCGAGCCACCCCGGACAGGAATCACAAGCACAAGCCGAGGCGAGTCCCCGTTCGTGTCCGTTCAGCCACCACACGAGCCGCGCTGTTGCCGAGAGTTACAGCTGGTTCGTCGTCGATCTCCCCGCAGCAACCTATTCGCGAGCTCTCCGTCCACGTTCTAGAAGAAAAGGAGGTTGGAACTAGATGGTTTCCCCTGGACGGTAAACGAAACCATTCCTAGTTTGAGAGCACTTCCGTTAGAGAAACCCTTAGCCAGCATTTTGAGTGAGAAGCCGCCGACTTTTGCTTGTCGTGACTTCGGTCCTCCCGTTCAATCATCCGCTTTCTTGTGCGGGTAGCCCGAAAGAGAAGTGAACAACATTTTCCATCTATTAATTCCTGTGAACTGGATCCTGTGGTGTTCTATGTGATGATTCCGATATTCGAATTTGGCAAGATATATATATATATATATATATATATATATATAGGTGTGTGTGTGTGTGTGTGTGTGTATGTCGAAATTTGTGATTTTGGATATTGTTGAAATTCGTATGTGCTTCTGTGATGTTATATGCTGGGTGATTGGTTTAAGTTGGAGAGTATAAGAGAGGCATCATGTTTAATTCTTGAGTTGGGGTTTTGCCTTGTTAAGCTCTATGTTTATTATGAATATTATCTGCTGCAAATAACTATATTACAGAGGTTATAGTTCGATTTCCAAGCCTTGTTTATGTTCGATTTCAACTGCTTACTGTTTGCTTGGTTTTATGGCTAATTAATTCAGTACAAGTAATTACAAATTGTGATGGAAATGATTACTGTATCTGGATTGTGACAATATTATAATTCCTGCTAAAGGTTTTGTAACTTCTTTGAAATGGCAATGGAATGCCAGATAATTGATTATTCTATTTGAATCGAGATAGACATTTCAAGATTTATTTGTGGGTGAAATCTTCTAATTGTTTCTATGTGATAAACCACCATGTTTATGCTAAATTCAATCAAATGGTAATTTTATGGAACCATAAGACTATTAACAGGGCTGCTGTAATTGGTGCATTTCATTCTTGATTTTTATAATGGTATTATGAAAAAGGTTATTATATGAGGGTGTTTGAAAAGTTTGTGTAACTGTGAATTACTGAATAAAATTTGGTGATATTTGTTGGGTTTTTATTTGTGTTTGGTAAAGCTTGGATCTTGTGAATTTCGGCAAATTGGTGTTGGTAACGCAAAACACTCCGACCGGCTTGAAATCAGCTTGCCTCCTTCTTCCTCGCCGGTAGAACGCCGCGTTCCTGCACAGAACTCTCACACTTGAGGGGTTTTCCGGTGAAGAGCCTCCGATGCTTAAGTCAGTATGTGTTTGCTCAATTTTCCAAAGTAAAGAATGGATAAATCGTAGGCTACAAGAAAAGACCCACTCCCATATATAGAGGAGTGAGATACCTACCCTAAATACTGCCCGGCTTTTGGTGAGCTGTCCTGCCCGTACTGCCCGTCCGTACACACATAGTGTGCGTGTGTCAGAGATGTCAGGGGTGGTTTTCGCCACTATCACTCTGCACCAATATATTCTCGCCACGTGTCCTCTGAGCTGAGGGAGATTATTCTCCTGCGCAGGCCGTTGGGACCTTCTAACGTCATCCACGCGCCTTCTCGCGTTCAAGCCACGCTCTAGACTGCTCTTCACCTGCTGAGTGCTCGATCTCCTCCATTTTGATCGATCCTCGACCAGTTCTGCTATTCTGCTCGATCTCCTTCTACCCATCCGATTTTCTTTACTTCGAGGTTACTCGACCGATGATGCAAACCGGTCTATTCCTCAGCTATATAATATCTCATATCATCTAGTCCCCCCCACTCTGGTCGAGTCTAAATGACTCGATCTAAGAGTGAATTCAGGCTGTCTTCTCTGTTCTACCATCCTCTCGATCTCCTGCTTACATCTGATCTCCTCTCCTTATCTCTTCTGTCGAGGCCACCACCATTCTTCGACCACGTAATCAATTTTATGATGCGCTTTAAATTGTCTTTCATTCCCTTTTATTACTAGCGTAATTTCCGCCTGCCATATGTCCTTTTCTTTCAGTTCCTTTAATCATCGCGCCTCCTCGCGATTTGTGCCGCTTCGCTACTGTACCTCTTTAATTTTTTCTACCGTTGGATCTTCTTTTATCTAACGGTCACCTCCCCTAACTCTTCACCTTATTCATCTGTACCCTTATAAATACGGTACTTAGCCAATTTTTCAGTTTTTCTCACCTTTGCAATCTTCTACATACTTGTGCCCTAATTTCTTCCTCTGCAAACTGTGCTCCCTTGCTCTTCGGCGTTTTCGCTCCTTCAGTTTCAAGCTTTTCCCGGCGACCACTCTCCGCTACAACCATGAGTAAGTCTTCTGTGCTTCAATTTATATTTGCGTGCATTTGTTTTGTTAAATTTTCCGATTTTCTCTATTGTTTCTCCTTTTTCCCCAAATCCCTCTCGTCTCGTCTGTGGCAAAAAACCTCCTTCTTTGCTTTCAAAAACCCTAACTCCTTTTTTCTTCCTCTCACTTCTTCATTCTGCTTTTCAGATTCCGCTGATTCTAACGCACCAAGCCACCACTCTGTTGAAGACGAGATCACCACATCATCCTTCCCCGCTCATCGGCCTATTCCTCACTCACCTTCCCACTCTGTCGAAGAGATCTACAATCCCACCCCTATCAGCGTTTTACCCCCTTCCGGCTGTGCAACCCCCTCTCCTCCTAGCCAACCTAATCATTTGATTGATGAATCAGATGGGGATACTCTTGATCACATCCCTCTTAATCGCCGTCGACCGGCGTTTGGGGCTTCTGACGCCGCTGAAGAGGCTCTCGATGCTGCCGAAGCCGCCGCTGAGGAGGACGAAGATAATGTTCCCCTCTCTCGATCTTCCATTTTTGCTCGGGTTACCCCTTCCCTTAACCTTGAGAAGGGCACTTCGAGACCTTCGACTGCTGCTATACCTTTCGCTTCTTCCTCTAAGAAGGGTAAATTGGTCAGGGCGTCTACCTCTTCTAGGAAGACTTCTTCCTCATCTCGTTCCCTCATAGCTGGCTGGCTAGATGCCGAAGATGTTGGCTATCCTGCCAGCTAGGCTTTCGTATCTCCCGGCCCACGAGATACCTATGACAACCCTCCTAAAAACTGCTACACTTTCTTTGAGATCCAATTTAATCTCGGCGTCCGTTTTCCTTTAAGCCGCGATTTGGTCAATCTTTGTAAGTGGTTCGACCTGCCCTTAAACCAACTTCCGCTTAACGCCATCCATTTTATCACCGTCTTCATTATCCTCTGCCACATCCGTCTAGGCCGGCTTGACCTAGACTTCTACCACTACTGCTATACACCCTCCAAACATGCTCAGGGGATCTACCTCAAGAGCCGCAACGATGTCCATTTCATTTCGGACACTCCCTCAAACGTCCCCAGGTGGAAAGACAAGTTCGCTTTTGTCGAGCCTAAACCTGCTTTCCCCTGGGCGTCATCTCCTTGGCTTAAAGAACTACCGCGCGAGTATTTCGTACCTTCAACCAACGCCCTCTTCGACCAACGGATTGCAGTTTGGAACAGCAAACCCGTCGCGTCGAAGACTTTGCTCGAGGATGAGGACCTCTTGCATTTCTGTGGACTACGTATCCATAAATCCTGTCTTCTCCCCAGCCAGAAAACCCTCGATCTAATCCGGATAGAGGGTGACCCAAGTACGTGTTGTCATCGGACAGGCTCGAGCATTATCGTGTTTGTTTCACATCATTATGTTTGTTCCACATATTATTTATCTATTATGGCTTTAACTTATGCGTAAATTTTTTGCAGAGATGCCCGCCATCTCTATGCCCAGGAGGAAGGCTCATTTGAGAAAGAAACAGGCCGCTGAGGGGTCAGGCTCCAAGCCCGCTGACTCGACCACCTCCAAATCCACTCGCTCTACTTCCCCACCTCCAGAGATGACTGTCGAGAAACCCTCTTCGCTCAACTCTCCAACTGACCAGCCCATCGAGCAGTCAGAACAGCTCGAGAAGCCGTCCTCTCTACCGCCATCGTCTCCTCCGCCGCGCTCTCCTTCGCACGACCAAACCACCACGGCTATACACATTCCCACTTCTCCGAAGCAAACTCGGCCTGTGGAGAATCCACTTAAGCGCCCCTCTGCTGAGGGGGACGAAAATGTCGGCAAGCAGCGCCGTGTTAAGAAGACCTCCTTCTCGATCACCTCGTTCGACGGTCCGAGGTTCTCGAATTACCTCAGGGATGTTCTTCCCTCCGTCGACCACCCTACCGATCGTTACAATGACTGTCGCACCCTTCGAGACTGGGGTGATCGAATCGCCCGATGGCTGGCTCAGGTTACCTACTATAATTTTGGTTTATCCGTTTTATTTCATATCTTCCCCTCGTCAGTGTCCTAATACTTCCTCTTGTGTGCCCTTGTAGGGCATGGTCGAGCTCGCATCGTTGATCGAGCAAACGTTAGCTAGCCCGGGTCGGTCCATCTCCGCCCTCGAGCGGAGTAATCTCCAGCTTGGCACTCGGCTGGATGAGATGGTCGTCAAGGCCAATGCCCTTCACGTGAGGCTGAAGGAGTCGGCCGCTCAGAATAAGACTCTCTCCGCCGAGAATGAGACGCTCGAGGGGGCCGTGAAATCCTTCGAGGAGGCCCTCGCAACTGAGTGAGCGGAGAAAGAGGCCCTCCTGCCTCCAAAAAGGCTCTCGAAGATGCGCTCCAGGAGGAGAAGTTAGCTCGGGCCCGTGAAAATGTTGCTTTCGAGAAAAGAGCCAAGAAAGAGGCCCTCATGATGGATTTTTTGTCTTCGAGCACATGTCCACCCTCAAAGGAGTGGTCGTTACATGCGACCATCCAGCCTCTCGGCCTTAATCATGATGGATTTTTTGTCTTCGAGCACATGTCCGGCCTCAAAGGAGTGGTCGTTACACGCGACCATCCAGCCTCTCGGCCTTAATCATGATGGATTTTTTGTCTTCGAGCACATGTCCACCCACAAAGGGGTGGTCGTTACATGCGACCATCCAACCTCTCGGTCTTAATCATGATGGATTTTTTGTCTTCGAGCACATATCCACCCTCAAAGGAGTGGTCGTTACATGCGACCATCCAGCCACTCGGCCTTAATCATGATGGATTTTTTGTCTTCGAGCACATGTCCACCCTCAAAGGGGTGGTCGTTACATGCGACCATCCAGCCTCTCGGCCTTAATCATGATGAATTTTTTGTCTTCGAGCACATGTCCACCCTCAAAGGAGTGGTCGTTACATGCGACCATCCAGCCTCTTGGCCTTAATCATGATGGATTTTTTCTTCGATTAATCATTCGACATAGGCCGCCACATATGCATAATAAAATTACAGCAATCTATTAGACAAAGTGTTGAAAATCGAAACAGAAATTTCGTTAATTCAAATGAAGGATTTCAATACATCATTGTTGTGGAACGTTTCTAATAAGCGAAACAGGAAGGGAAATGAAAAATTTTAGACATAGTATTTCTTCAAGTTAGCCACATTCCATGACCTGGGCAATGATCTTCTTTCAGCATCCTTGAGTGAATATGCTCCTCCCGCGTGGACCTTCTCGATCAAGTATGGTCCTTCCCAGTTGGGCTCGAGCTTGCCCACGTGCTTTAACACATCCACCCTTTTCCAAACCAGGTCGCCCACCTGGAATCTCCTCACTTTCACCTTCCGGTCATGTGCTGCCCGCATCCTCTGCTTGTACGCCTCAACTCTGATCGAGGCTTGTTCGCGAAGTTCTTCAATCGTATCCAGGGCTGTCATCATCAAGGTCTCATTTTTTTCAGGATTGTATGTGCTCGATCTTTGCGACTGGAACTCACTCTCGATCGGAAGGAGTGCCTCCATGCCATAAACCAGGCTAAATGGTGTTTCTCCCGTGGTCGACCTTGGCGTTGTTCGATACGCCCAAAGTACTGAAGTGAGTTCGTCAACCCATGTGCCCGACGCCTTCTCCAATCTTGTTTTCAGGCCATTCAATATGATCCTGTTGGTCACCTCGACTTGTCCATTGGCTTGCGGATGAGCAACTGACGCAAAATGTTGCTCGATCTTCATGTCTTCGCACCATGCTCGGATCCGCTTGCCATTGAATTGCGTCCCATTGTCGGACACCAACACCTTTGGGACGCCAAACCTGCAGCAAATATTGTTATATAAAAATTGTATGACTTTTTCCTCCGTGATTTTCGCCAGCGGCTCGGCCTCCACCCACTTCGTGAAATAGTCCACAGCCACGATCAAAAATTTTCTTTGCCCAGTTCCCTGCGGCATCGGCCCCACCAGATCGACACCCCACTGCGCAAATGGGATAGGGGCACTCATCGTTGTCATCGTCTCCGCCGGCTAATGAATGAGTGGGCCATGCTTCTGGCACTGCAAGCATTTCCTCACCATCACCTTCGCATCCTCCTTCATGGTCGGCCAGAAATATCCTGCTCGTAATATCTTCGCCACCAAAGACCCCGCCTTACTATGATCGCTGCAACATCCCTCGTGGGTCTCCCTCAACACGTATCGACCCTCTTCTCGCGTCAAACATCTCAGGTGAGGTCCGGCATACAACCTCTTATACAACACCCCATTGTGCTCGAAAAACCTCCTTAACACCTTCACTCCTCCTTCTCTCAACAGCTTCAGTATCAAGGTTCTCTAATCGTCGACCTCTTCTATCTCCGTCACCTCATACTCGACCGCGCTCCTCTCCATGTGCAGCAAAGTGACACATCTGCTCTTACAATCGACCAGATTCTGCGCGATTTTGGATAGCAAGTCTGCTTGACCATTCTCCCCACGAGGTATTTGCACTAGCTCGAATGAGCTAAACTCTGCGCGCAATCTCTTCATCTCTTCCACGTACCGTTGCATTCTCTCCTCCTTTGCCTCAAAATCCTCCTGAAACTGGCCCACCACCAATTGAGAGTCGGAGTATACTCGCACTCTCCGAGCTCCACCTGCTATAGCCAACTGCATCCCCTTAATAACCGCCTCGTACTCGGCCTCATTGTTCGACACCTTGTACCCGACTTTAACTGCGAACTCCAAATTATCTCCTTTGGGCGAAATTAAAACAACGCCTAAACCTTCTCCAGCTCTTGACATCGATCCATCAACAAACATTTGCCAAACACCTTCTATCTCCTCCTCTATCTTCGTACCCTCCTGTATGAAATCAGCCAACGCTTGCGCCTTTATCGCTCTCCATGGCTCGTATGCTATCGTGTATTCGCTCAACTCAACAGCCCATTTGACTAGTCGACCCGATACAGAAGGTCGACCTAAAGTCTCTCCCAACAGCATGTTCGTTCTCACCTTCACCTTATGGCCCAAAAAGTACGGTCGCAACTTCCTCACCATCACTACCACTGCTAAAGCACCCTTCTCGATCTCCGAATATCTCATTTCCGCCCCTTGCATTACCTTGCTTACGTAATAGATTGGGAATTGTACTGCACCTTCCTCCCTCAACAAAACAAAGCTCACCGCCATCTCTCCGATCGATATGTATAGCACCAAGTCCTCCCCTGGAACCGGCTTAGCCAGTAGAGGCAAATTGGCTAACACCTTTTGCAACTCCTCGAATGCTCTCTGGGTGTAATGTCCCGTTTATTTGTGGATTATTTGAGATGTAGTATTATTATTATTATTATTATTATTATTATTATTATTGTTATTATTAATTGGTGATAATATTTATATTTTATTTTCTTGTATGCCATTATGTTTATTAATTGTCAAATGTGATTAAATGCTAATTGTGTAATTGTCTAATTGATTTTTTTTTATTTAATTATTATCGTGTATTATAAAAATATAGATAATATATATATACATTGTCCGGTTTATTCTCGACTGAGTCGGCGTCTTAGCCTGACGGTTGACTCCATCACCGGAGCTTGCGAGAGTGCACGACCTGTTCAGTGCCTCATGGAGAGAGGACAGGTGCGCGACTCTAGGCACGAGGCAATCTTTGACGAGCTGCATGTGGGCAGAACCTTACCTTTGATGAGGTACCAGTGACCTAATGGATTGACGAATCCAGCAGGGAGAGTCCGGGAGAGGTACTCGTCAAAGTCCGGCAGGGTAACCATGGCTAGTACGGCGTGACTTGGTAGAGTGGGAAGATTCGGATGGAGTATCCGAGCTGAGTGGTTTGAGCTTCTCTCGTGTGTCAATTGTCCTGTTGGGATGATTTTTCTTGGATTTCCGGGGACGGAAATCGTTTAAGGAGGGTAGACTGTAATGCCCCGTTTATTTGTGGATTATTTGGGATTTAGTATTATTATTTTTATTATTATTATTAATGTTATTATTAATTGGTGATAATATTTATATTTTATTTTCTTGTATGCCATTATGTTTATTAATTGTCAAATGTGATTAAATGCTAATTGTGTAATTGTCTAATTGATTTTTTTTTTGTGATTTATTTAATTATTATCGTGTATTATAAAAATATGAATAATATATATATACATTGTCCGGTTTATTTTTATCGCGCGTTTGCATTCGAAATCGAGCCCGATAATTTTCGTTGGAACCGAAATTGGCCCAAAAATGTCCGTTTAAAATTTTAATTGAGCCCGTGAGCCGATTTGTTGTCCCAACCAGCCCAAAAATTCTTTTGGCCCAATTTCTCGGGCCCGGCCCGACAGATTCTTCTTTTTTTTCTTCGGGCGTGAGTGTTTGTGTTTGCCTTGGACAACAAGAGATCAAAACCTAATATCATGTATATATATATCTCTCCATCGTTTTTTCTCTTGGCCAAACAGAATTTCGCAGCTTTTGATCGATCGCAATTTTCCCTTTTCCCACTGTGAGTTTTCTTTCGTCATCATCGTTCATCATCCTCTCCGATCGTTTGCTTTCATCAACCTCATCACCATCTCATCACCTTCATCTATATCGTCATTGATCATCTCCTTCATCACCATCATCGTCATCTCTTCACCTTCATCATCATCGGCGACCCCAGTTGGATTTTTCCGGCAAGTTGCAGAAATCCCGACGTCGCTGACCTTCACGCCTTCCGCCACGCCGCGACCTACCTGTCCTCCGCGCCGCGACCAGAGCTCCCGCCACGCCGCGACGCCATTCCAGGCCCTCGGCCGCGCCGTGAAGCTCCTCCTCCATCGCTGTTCGTGAAGTTTTCCGGCGGTTTTGTCTCTTGAATCGCCCGGCGAGTTTGTTGTGCTGCCCACGACGTCCGACGACCTCTCCTTCCATTTCTGGCGAGCTCGTGAACCAGCAGCAGCGACTTCTTCCTCTTCCCCGTGCACATCGAGCCTTCCTCTTCCGGCGAGACGAGTTTACCGTCGAGCCCGTTCGAACCCATTCTCGCTCGATTCCCGAGAACGGTACCTCGTCGTCATTCCGTCTCGTTTAATTCATATATGATTCGTTGAATTGTTCATGTCGTGAAGTGCTCGTGTTATATATGATGTGATTTTTTTAAGTGAATATGTGCAAATATATGAATTGTTGTGATTGTATGTGTTCGTATGTTCGGGATCTCTTCGATTTTCTCAAAAATCGAACGAGACCTCAAAAGTCGTGTAAGTCGGTGGATAATAGAACAATGTCGAGTCCTTGGTCTTATGAAAAGGCCTCGGACGAGAAATTTTATGTTGTGATTTAATTGCCAAGTTGTCGAGCTTGTTAACCGCTGTTTCGGTGTTCGAATTTTTAAAAATAGCTCGCTGCTCGGAACGATGTGAAATTTTGAGGGATGCGTTATCTGTTCATTGCCTGCCTTCTGTAAAATTTTCGTAATTTTTGGAGGCCTGTAGCTATTTTTAATAGTTAAATTGTAATCTGCCCAGAATATTGTTAGATGCATAAAGAATTCATTCCTGACTAAAATGAGCTGAAATTCGAATATGTCATGCCTCTGTAACTTATATGTGCTTTTCAGAATTTTTGGAGTTGATTTGATGTGGTAAATATTTTATTTATCGAATCTGCAGAAACGTTGTTTGAATTTTTATAAATTGGTTACTGCACAAAAAATTCTGAAATTTTATTGAGAGGCATATTTTAGGTGTTTAATCATGTTTATGAAATATGGGAATTTGCGGAGTCCGTTTTAATTCAGTTTGGATTTAAATTTGATAAACTGCTGTTGCTCGTATGAATTTTTAAAAATGGCAGAAGTTATCATTTAAAGCTGAGATTTTTATACATGAACTTTAGCATACTGCATGTTGCTGTGTAAAATTTTCAAGGTCAGATTCATTCATTAAGTCTGAGTATGAATCCATGTGCCCATTTTGCTGATATCTTGTTCGAATTTTATAAATTAGGATATTTCGAGTTTAAAGCTGAAACTTTGTGGTTTTACATATTTCTGGAAGATGAAATTTTTTGTAAATTTTCAGAGCTTAATTCGTAGGGTAGCTTGACCATCAATTTTCATTCGATTAAATGATTTCTATTTCCGAACATGATTTTTATATGGAATTTAGGAATCGACTTGCTTTTCGTTCTGATGTGAGTTTGACTTGGTCAATCCTTAGATGGATTTATGTGAACTCCCTTATGTGGTTTGGTCGAGTTTAGAGCCGAGTCTTAGTGTTCCAACATCCACAGGACTTCACGAACTACTTAGTCGAAACGAGTTCGACTAGGTCTGTCTGTGATTTCCAATTTAAGTCGAGATAGATTCTGATTGTAGGATCTTGACATCATGTAGGTGTTTAAGAGGTGTTGACCTCGCCTCGTTTCTGGATTTGTGATTCTGTGAACTGTTGCTGCTATCAGGTGGGTACATTTATGATGTATTCCATATTTATCGCACTCTTTATTTCGTGTAATATTTCTTTTGAAAATTTTTGTATGCATGAGAACTCTAGTCTAAGTGTTCCAAACGCTAATGCCTTGATGAATGCAAAAGCAGTAGGAGGTCGCCCGCTCGTTGTATACGGGAGGGACGCCCCATGTCGTCGTATCCGGAAGGGGAAAAACATCTCTGCTGTCTCTGGGAAAGGATCCTGCGAACCGTTGTACCCGGGGGTGGGAATGTTTCTAGTTACAGCCATTCCGTTGTATCCGGAAAGTTGTTGTATGTACATAGGAGGTTTGCGATAGGGCTGGGTAGGGGGTTTAGGCTATATCTTGTGCATACCGATTTGGATACTGTTTACTGTGATACTGTTTTTAAAAATAATTATGCGGGATAACTGTGCGATAATGGTGAGCTAGTTGGTTGCTCACCCCCATTATTTTCTTGTTGTTTTCTCTCTTCCTTTGTATTAGGTTGAGACGAGCTGGAGGCGGTGGCGTAGGACGAGCGAGATGGTGGTCATTAACTGATGTGTCTTTGCTTCCGCCTATTCTTATTAAATTGTAATCTGCCTAGAATATTGTTAGATGCATAAAGAATTCATTCCTGACTGAAATGAGCTGAAATTCGAATATGTCATGGCTCTGTAACTTATATGTGTGGTGTAAACTTTTTAGAATTTTTGGAGTTGATTTTATGTGGTAAATATTTTATTTATCGAATCTGCAGAAACGTTGTTTGAATTTTTATAAATTGGTTACTGCTGGAAAAATTCTGAAATTTTACTGAGAGGCATACTTTCGGTTTTTAATCATGTTTATGAAATATGGGAACTTTTGGAGTCCGTTTTAATTCAGTTTGGATTTAAATTTGATAAACTGCTGTTTCTCGTATGAATTTTTAAAAATGGCAGCAGTTATCATTTAAAGCTGAGATTTTTATACATGAACTTTAGCATACTGTATGTTGCTGTGTAAAAGTTTCAAGTTCAGATTCATTCATTAAGTCTGAGTATGAATCCATGTGCCTATTTTGCTGATATCTTGTTCGAATTTTATAAATTAGGATATTTCGAGTTTAAAGCTGAAACTTTGTGGTTTTACATGTTTCTGAAAGATGAAATTTTGTGTAAATTTTCAGAGCTTAATTCGTAGGGTAGCTTGACCATCAATTTTCATTCGATTAAATGATTTATATTTCCGAACATGATTTTTATATGGAATTTAGGAATCGACTTGCTTTTCGTTCTGATGTGAGTTTGACTTGGTCAATCCTTAGATGGATTTATGTGAACTCCCTTATGTGGTTTGGTCGAGTTTAGAGCCGAGTCTTAGTGTTCCAACATCCACAGGACTTCACGAACTACTTAGTCGAAACAAGTTCGACTAGGTCTGTCTGTGATTTCCAATTTAAGTCGATGTAGATTCTGATTGTAGGATCTTGACATCATGTAGGTGTTTAAGAGGTGTTGACCTCGCCTCGTTTCTGGATTTGTGATTCTGTGAACTGTTGCTGCTATCAGGTGGGTACATTTATGATGTATTCCATATTTATCGCACTCCTTATTTCGTGTAATGTTTCTTTTGAAAATTTTTGTATGCATGAGAACTCTAGTCTAAGTGTTCCAAACGCTAGTGCCTTGATGAATGCGAAAGCAGTAGGAGGTCGCCTGTCCGTTGTATACTGGAGGGACGCCCCATGCCGTCGTATCCGGAAGGGGAAAAACATCTCTGTTGTCTCCTGGAAAGGATCCTGTGAACCGTTGTACCCGGGGGTGGGAATGTTTCCAGTTACAGCCATGTCGTTGTATCCGGAAGGTTGTTGTATGTACATAGGAGGTTTGCGATAGGGCTGGGTAGGGGGTTTAGGCTATGAATTCTGTGCATACCGATTTTGATACTGTTTACTGTGATACTGTTTTTAAAAATAATTATGCGGGATAACTGTGCGATAATGGTGAGCTAGTTGGTTGCTCACCCCCATTATTTTCTTGTTGTTTTCTCTCTTCCTTTGTATTAGGTTGAGACAAGCTGGAGGCGGTGGCGTAGGACGAGCGAGATGGTGGTCATTAACTGATGTGTCTTCGCTTCCGCCTATTCTTATTATATGATGAACTACTTGCTTTTATTTTGGATTATTTATGCTTCAGCTTGAAATCATGTTTGTGTTGGATGAACCATGGATTTATGTTAAACTTTTTGGATAATGTTGAGACTTGAATAAGCTGGTTATTTTTATAACTGTTGGCTTATGTATGTGTAGGATTTGGTTGAACTTTGAATAATGCTAGACCTTTTAAAATGGTTTGAGACTTATGTTTTGGTATTTGTTTTATTGTTAGCTCGTGCATGTGTAGTTCCCTTGTATTGTTGGATGTGTGTTGTTGGTTGATGTTAGTAAGTAGCGCCCGTTTCTCGAAAAAGATTTTAACTTGGATTTATAAAAATAACAAAAAAAAAAAAAAGAAAATCTGATTTTTATTAAATAAATTCGATAAATTCTTTAAAATAAAACGGGGCGTTACAGTTTGGTATCAGAGCCAGTCTTACTTTTCTGTAGACTGGTTCATTTGTGATTAAGTGTTTAATGACCATTGACCACTCGCTTTGTCTCACCGCACCAGCTCAAGGTATGAGTTTTATTTGTTTTGATTATTGTGAATGACGTGATTATGGTTTGTTCTTTTATTGGGGCTTAGGAATTTACCCTCCGTTTATTCAGACTTGAACTCTAGTGGTGCAGAGTTAAATGCCGACTTAAATGATTTTTTTGTTGTGAGTTTTTGGTTGGGTGTTATCGAGTTAAGTTCTATCTATAGCAGTGCTCTCGTTACGAGTTTCTGTATAGTTCCATCGAATGAGATTTCATTCGTAAGCTACCTCGAAAGAGAAGGCTTAAGTAAAGGGTACAGACAAACGAAGAAGTCCCGGGTGTGTGGATTATTCGGAAATCTGTGACTATTGTGGCTTGAACTATTAGACGCGTGTTAGAACCCGATTAAGGAGAATCGAGAGAGGAGTCTAAGTGTCGAGTTCATGTTGATGATCCGACCACTTGTGCTGGTAGATTCGTGGGGATCAGGTTAATGGTTGATTTTCCCTGTTATAATTTGTTCGTTTTCATTCGTTCTTACTCGTTGGTTTGTCTCGCAAATTCTTCGAGAATATTGATAACTCTCGTCTTTTATAAATCGAGTATCATGTAGTTGCTGTGATGAACATGTTGTGCTCGTTTATTTATGTCTGGAAGTCATATTAATCGTGGTCGAGCTTAGAACTTTCGTTATATATGTTCATTGTTATTTCTTGTTAATTCGCATGTTTGCTGTTTCTGTTGTGCCTCAGTTTAAGCCATCAAAGGCTGGTTATTTGAAGTTGCTATCTTCTTATGAAATGTAGTATGTTCGGTTTTCTATATGTGGGCTTTGGAATTTCTCGATTCTGAGTTATATCGAATACGTTATGATTTTTACGAGAATATTGCGCGTCCAGTTTTCCTGTTACCCGGCAGCATGTGTGTAATTAATGTATGACATGTTTATCATGTCATAACGTGCTCGTATGAATTTATTCTCTTCATGGAAGTTATAGGTCTGTTTCTTATATTTTAAATGAGATAAATTTCATGTTAATATGTGCTCTGTAGCTCGAGTTGTGTTCTTAGAAAGATAGACATGCATGAGATAGAGTTTTGTGTTTTGGCAGAATCTGATATTGAATGTTAACTGATTTTACACTATCTAAATGACCTTTTATGCTTCGATGTTCTAAATAAAAGTTGTAGAGGCATGCTTTAGGCTTAATTTGAGACTTGAAACGTGTCATTTGAAAGTCTGTAGCTCGATCTACAGGGAAAACACTGAGGCGCTGTCCATAACACATGTTAATTTTTGATAGATTTTCTGAACCACATGTTTTGTGTTTAAACTCATTGAACATGTGTTTATTTGCCAAAGTGACCTTCAGCAATGTTGTATAAATTTGAGTTATCTATCATTTGGTATTAAAATTTCATTAATATCATGCCTGTAGCTCCAGTTAGAGAGCAATTACTGAAGTCTGGCTAGGTGCATTACCCCAGTTTTGGTCTGTAAATAAATTTTCAATGTTTGTTGATTTATCACCTGCTAAATGGCCTTATTTGATTTCAGTTCTTCATATGAATTGTAGTTTTGTCTCTTAGGATTGAAATGTCACAAGTTTCATTCTATAGCATTTTTGTCCAAAGAGATGCATTAAAAATACGGACTTTGTGCAATTCCGTTTTCTGGAAAATTTTGCCGCAAATTTAATGTATGAGCTTGAGTTGTTTCCAACCCTTTAACTTACCGTTCACGCCTTTGCCGCCCGAGTGCTTTTCCACTTCCTTTGACTACTACCTTTCGCTTGGTAGTCAAGTTTGAATTGTATTTCGGGATCATCTTATTTATTTGATTTTCGTACCGTGTTAATTTCGCTTGATTTTTCCTTTTTCCTCGCGTAGAAATTTTGGATTGTGTTGAGCATCAAAATTTCACCTTCTATTGATCCTTAATCGTGTGTCGTAACGTCATTAAGTCGATGCGAAGGTCGGCTTGAGAATACCTTAGCTTCGAGATAGACGACAATCAATTATCTTTCGTGATCTATTTTAACGATGAACCGAAGTGGCCTGCGTGTGAATCTTTTAAGGAGGGTAGTTGAGCTTGATGCAGAGACGTCTTCTTCTTTTTCATTGTATTCATTATTAAATTTTTGGGAACTTCCATCCTTTTTCTCTTCGAAATTTCGAGAGTGACCTTTGTGTTTTATTTGACTTTTTGGATTGTGTTGAGCATCGAAATTTCACCTTCTATTGATCCTTAATCGTGTGTCGTAACGACATTAAGTCGATGCGAAGGTCGGCTTGAGAATACCTTAGCTTCGAGATAGACGGCGATCAATTATCTTTCGTGATCTATTTTAACGATGAACCGAAGTGGCCTGCATGTGAATCTTTTAAGGAGGGTAGTTGAGCCTGATGCAGAGACGTCTTCTTTTTTTTTTCATTGTATTCATTATTAAATTTTTGGGAACTTCCATCCTTTTTCTCTTCGAAATTTCGAGAGTGACATTTGTGTTTTATTTGACTTTTTGGCAATCCTCTGGAAACTCTTGTTTTTGGTTCGTCTGGAGTTTCCACTTTAAGACTTGCAACCTGATGTATTGATTAAGACGAGCACTTTCATTTTTCCGCTTGTCTGAAATTGTTCCTTCGATTTTATTTAGTGATGTCATTCGGTCTGGTACTCCATTCATACCCTGATCGGCCTGTCGTGTTTCTATCGTTGATGACCTATATTCGAGACGCGATCGAGACGAATCAACCAATGAGGCTTCGAGATGAGATCCAGAAACGTGAAAATCTTAGCAGAGTAGAAATTTAGCTCGTTTAGGACTGCCGGCACGATTAGCTACCGGAGATAGAGCTGACGTGACGGCCGGCACTGTTAGTCGGAAGAGCCCATGCGAGCTGATCATTTTCATTGCTCGGCAATGACCACTGAGTTGAGGAAGATTCCTAGCTGAGGATGCCGATATTCGCTTTCTTTAAATGTGATGTCTTTGTTATATCCTAATGTTGGTCCGTTTTGTGAAAACCTTTCGTTCCTGGCTACCTCAGATAGTGTGAGCCTTGAATTAGAGTAATTCTTTTCTGTCCTCGAATCGAGCGCGACGCTGACTGGGTGTAGTCACGCAAAGTGGTGGTCGAGCACGCGAGCCTGTGCTGAGAGACGTGAGGCACTGCAGGGCCGATCGTTGACTCGCACGAGAGCTGCAGCCACCATCACCGAACGCAGGAGCTCCCCAAGCCAGTGTGTGGCCGAAACCTTGACCTTGCAACTGTTCTCCGAACAGATGTAGGCACACGTCCCAGCGCCCCGCTTATGCAGCGCCAGTGTGTATGACATCTCTCGGGTGACAGTGCATTAAACCTCGAACTGGCTATGTCCTTTTAGACCGTTATAATGGGATCGTCGTGCATCCCTATTTGAGAGTCAGTTTCTGCGATAGAAATTGTTTTCGAATATCTAGTCGATACTTCCTAAGCCGCATACGAGCTGTTACTCGTGTCGGCAGAGAATGAGGCTTTGTCATCGATATCGAGCAGAACCGTGGATTCTGTAGGTATCAGTGTTGAGTTTGTGGCGTTGTTGTTGCTTTGTTAGCCTTTTGTAAGAGATAGTGGCGGCCCGTTTGATACGGACGCACGGATCACTTTGGAATCATGGGCAAGTTGTCAACGTGACCCGGGCACGAGACTGAACTTGGCACCACATAGAAATCCAGATAGTTATGCGTTTAGGACATGCTGTCGAGACCCTGAGAGACTGGTTTTGAGTCAGGTGTACTCGATGGGTGTGTCGTGTGGAATTTCTTACCATAAGAAAGTGCGCTTATAGCAATGACTATGAGTGACAATCTTGATGGTACCGTACGAGGTTCTGAGTACGGAAAGAGGCGTTGTACGCCTCGAGTTCTGGGAAGAGAGGAAATATCAGCTACATTTGTTAGTCCTTTCGTGATTCTCGACTGAGTCGGCGTCTTAGCCTGACGGTTGACTCCATCACCGGAGCTTGCGAGAGTGCACGACCTGTTCAGTGCCTCATGGAGAGGGGCAGGTGCGCGACTCTAGGCACGAGGCAATCTTTGATGAGCTGCATGTGGGCAGAACCTTACCTTTGATGAGGTACCAGTGACCTAATGGATTGACGAATCCAGCAGGGAGAGTCCAGGAGAGGTACTCATCAAAGTCCGGCAGGGTAACCATGGCTAGTACGACGTGACTTGGTAGAGTGGGAAGATTCAGATGGAGTATCCGAGCTGAGTGGTTTGAGCTTCTCTCGTGTGTCAATTGTCCTGTTGGGATGATTTTTCTTGGATTTCCGGGGACGGAAATCGTTTAAGAGGGTAGACTGTAATGCCCCGTTTATTTGTGGATTATTTGGGATTTAGTATTATTATTTTTATTATTATTATTATTGTTCTTATTAATTGGTGATAATATTTATATTTTATTTTCTTGTATGCCATTATGTTTATTAATTGTCAAATGTGATTAAATGCTAATTGTGTAATTGTCTAATTGATTTTTTTTTTGTGATTTATTTAATTATTATCGTGTATTATAAAAATATGAATAATATATATATACATTGTCCGGTTTATTTTTATCGCGCGTTTGCATTCGAAATCGAGCCCGATAATTTTCGTTGGAACCGAAATTGGCCCAAAAATGTCCGTTTAAAATTTTAATTGAGCCCGTGAGCCGATTTGTTGTCCCAACCAGCCCAAAAATTCTTTTGGCCCAATTTCTCGGGCCCGGCCCGACAGATTCTTCTTTTTTTTCTTCGGGCGTGAGTGTTTGTGTTTGCCTTGGACAACAAGAGATCAAAACCTAATATCATGTATATATATATCTCTCCATCGTTTTTTCTCTTGGCCAAACAGAATTTCGCAGCTTTTGATCGATCGCAATTTTCCCTTTTCCCACTGTGAGTTTTCTTTCGTCATCATCGTTCATCATCCTCTCCGATCGTTTGCTTTCATCAACCTCATCACCATCTCATCACCTTCATCTATATCGTCATTGATCATCTCCTTCATCACCATCATCGTCATCTCTTCACCTTCATCATCATCGGCGACCCCAGTTGGATTTTTCCGGCAAGTTGCAGAAATCCCGACGTCGCTGACCTTCACGCCCTCCGCCACGCCGCGACCTACCTGTCCTCCGCGCCGCGACCAGAGCTCCCGCCGCGCCGCGACGCCATTCCAGGCCCTCGGCCGCGCCGTGAAGCTCCTCCTCCATCGCTGTTCGTGAAGTTTTTCGGCGGTTTTGTCTCTTGAATCGCCCGGCGAGTTTGTTGTGCTGCCCACGACGTCCGGCGACCTCTCCTTCCATTTCCGGCGAGCTCGTGAACCAGCAGCAGCGACTTCTTCCTCTTCCCCGTGCACATCGAGCCTTCCTCTTCCGGCGAGACGAGTTTACCGTCGAGCCCGTTCGAACCCATTCTCGCTCGATTCCCGAGAAAGGTACCTCGTCGTCATTCCGTCTCGTTTAATTCATATATGATTCCTTGAATTGTTCATGTCGTGAAGTGCTCGTGTTATATATGATGTGATTTTGTTAAGTGAATATGTGCAAATATATGAATTGTTGTGATTGTATGTGTTCGTATGTTCGGGATCTCTTCGATTTTCTCAAAAATCGAACGAGACCTCGAAAGTCGTGTAAGTCGGTGGATAATGGAACAATGTCGAGTCCTTGGTCTTATGAAAAGGCCTCGGACGAGGAATTTTATGTTGTGATTTAATTGCCAAGTTGTCGAGCTTGTTAACCGCTGTTTCGGTGTTCGAATTTTTAAAAATAGCTCGCTGCTCGGAACGATGTGAAATTTTGAGGGATGTGTTATCTGTTCATTGCCTGCCTTGTGTAAAATTTTCGTAATTTTTGGAGGCCTGTAGCTATTTTTAATAATTAAATTGTAATCTGCCTAGAATATTGTTAGATGCATAAAGAATTCATTCCTGACTGAAATGAGCTGAAATTCGAATATGTCATGCCTCTATAACTTATATGTGTGGTGTAAACTTTTTAGAATTTTTGGAGTTGATTTTATGTGGTAAATATTTTATTTATCGAATCTGCAGAAACGTTGTTTGAATTTTTATAAATTGGTTACTGCTGGAAAAATTCTGAACTTTTACTGAGAGGCATACTTTCGGTTTTTAATCATGTTTATGAAATATGGGAACTTTTGGAGTCCGTTTTAATTCAGTTTGGATTTAAATTTGATAAACTGCTGTTTCTGGTATGAATTTTTAAAAATGGCAGCAGTTATCATTTAAAGCTGAGATTTTTATACATGAACTTTAGCATACTGTATGTTGCTGTGTAAAAGTTTCAAGTTCAGATTCATTCATTAAGTCTGAGTATGAATCCATGTGCCTATTTTGCTGATATCTTGTTCGAATTTTATAAATTAGGATATTTCGAGTTTAAAGCTGAAACTTTGTGGTTTTACATGTTTCTGGAAGATGAAATTTTGTGTAAATTTTCAGAGATTAATTCGTAGGGTAGCTTGACCATCAATTTTCATTCGATTAAATGATTTCTATTTCCGAACATGATTTTTATATGGAATTTAGGAATCGACTTGCTTTTCATTATGATGTGAGTTTGACTTGGTCAATCCTTAGATGGATTTATGTGAACTCCCTTATGTGGTTTGGTCGAGTTTAGAGCCGAGTCTTAGTGTTCCAACATCCACAGGACTTCACGAACTACATAGTCGAAACAAGTTCGACTAGGTCTGTCTGTGATTTCCAATTTAAGTCGATGTAGATTCTGATTGTAGGATCTTGACATCATGTAGGTGTTTAAGAGGTGTTGACCTCGCCTCGTTTCTGGATTTGTGATTCTGTGAACTGTTGCTGCTATCAGGTGGGTACATTTATGATGTATTCCATATTTATCGCACTCCTTATTTCGTGTAATGTTTCTTTTGAAAATTTTTGTATGCATGAGAACTCTAGTCTAAGTGTTCCAAACGCTAGTGCCTTGATGAATGCGAAAGCAGTAGGAGGTCGCCTGCCCGTTGTATACGGGAGGGACGCCCCATGCCGTCGTATCCGGAAGGGGAAAAACATCTCTGTTGTCTCCTGGAAAGGATCCTGTGAACCGTTGTACCCGGGGGTGGGAATGTTTCCAGTTACAGCCATGTCGTTGTATCCGGAAGGTTGTTGTATGTACATAGGAGGTTTGCGATAGGGCTGGGTAGGGGGTTTAGGCTATGAATTCTGTGCATACCGATTTTGATACTGTTTACTATGATACTGTTTTTAAAAATAATTATGCGGGATTACTGTGCGATAATGGTGAGCTAGTTGGTTGCTCACCCCCATTATTTTCTTGTTGTTTTCTCTCTTCCTTTGTATTAGGTTGAGACAAGCTGGAGGCGGTGGCGTAGGACCAGCGAGATGGTGGTCATTAACTGATGTGTCTTTGCTTCCGCCTATTCTTATTATATGATGAACTACTTGCTTTTATTTTGGATTATTTATGCTTCAGCTTGAAATCATGTTTGTGTTGGATGAACCATGGATTTATGTTAAACTTTTTGGATAATGTTGAGACTTGAATAAGCTGGTTATTTTTATAACTGTTGGCTTATGTATGTGTAGGATTTGGTTGAACTTTGAATAATGCTAGACCTTTTAAAATGGTTTGAGACTTATGTTTTGGTATTTGTTTTATTGTTAGCTCGTGCATGTGTAGTTCCCTTGTATTGTTGGATGTGTGTTGTTGGTTGATGTTAGTAAGTAGCGCCCGTTTCTCGAAAAAGATTTTAACTTGGATTTAAAAAAAAAAAAAATTCTGATTTTTATTAAATAAATTCGATAAATTGTTTAAAATAAAACGGGGCGTTACACTGGGCCTCCCCCGTCTGCTGGAACCTTGAGCTCTTTCTCAGCGTTCGAAACAAAGGGCCACTCTTCTCCGCCACCTTATATATGAAGCGGCTCAAGCCCGCAATCCTGTCCGTCAAGATCTGCACCTCCTTCACTTTTGTGGGTGGTGTCATCTCGATCAGCGTTCTCACTTTCTCTGGGTTGACCTCGATCCCCTCTTCGTCACCATATACCCTAGGAACTTTCCCGACTTCATCCCAAAAGAACACTTAGCAGAGTTCAGTTTCATGCCATATCTTCTCAAAGTCAGGAACGTTTCCTTCAAGTCATTCACATGATCGGCCTCCTCCTTACTCTTCACCAGCATATCATCGACATACACCTCCATATTCCTCCCCAGTTGTTCCTTGAAGATTTTATCGACCAACCGCTGATACGTTGCACCCGCGTTCTTCAAACCAAAAGGCATCACCACATAACAATAAGTGCCTCTGCTCGTAACAAAGCTCACCCTCTTCCTGTCCTCCCGGGCGAGAGGGATTTGGTGATACCCCTGGGACGCATCCATAAGGCTGAGTAGTTCACAACCTGCTGTAGAATCGACCAGCTGGTCGATCCTGGGCAGTGGATACAAATCTTTCGGACAAGCCTTGTTTAAGTCTCGAAAATCAATACACATCCTCCACTTCCCCCCAGACTTAGACACCATCACCGTGTTCAACAACCATTCGGGGAACTGGATCTCCTTAACATGGCCCGCCTTCAACAACTTCTCAACCTCCTGCTCGATCACCTTGTCCATTTCCGTGCCATGGTGTCTCCTCTTTTGCTTCACCGGCTTCACCGTTAGGTCGATATTCAAACGATGTTCGATCACCTCCGCTTTTATCCCTTTCAAATCCTCAGCCGTATACGCGAAAACATCCGCGAACTCCCTGATCAATCCAATCAATTCCGACCTTATGGGCTCTTCGATCTCTTTTCCTATCCAAAACTTCCTCTCCTCGCAACCTTCTACCATCTGAACCTCCTCGATCTCCCCTCCTGGCTGCATCTCCACCTTCTCCTTTCCCCAATTTGTTCTCTCTGTCTCTTCTCTCGACCTTGAGCCCCCAGGTCGGTTCAGCACTCCTTCTTCAGGCTTCGCTTGCTTCCTCGAGAGCTGCTTATTGTTGCTCACCGTGGTTTGATAGCAACTCCTCGAGGTAAGCTGATCTCCCGCGACCTCACCAACGTTTTCCCCTACCGGATATTTGATCGTCATGTGTACGTTGACACGACTGCCTGGAATGCATTCAAACTGGTCCTTCCCATGATAATGTTATATGATGACTCTGCTCCAACGACCACAAACCTCACCATTCTCACCTTCCTCGTTGCTCCTTTCCCCAACGCCACAGATAGACTCACCTCTCCCATTGGCATCACCTCGCCTCCATTGAATCCATATAGGGCGGTTGCCACCGGCTTCAAGTCAAGGTTGAGCTCCTTATTTATCTGCACAAAACAATCATAAAACATTACGTCCACCGAGCTCCCGGTATCGATGAACACCCTCTTCACATCAAAACCGGCCACCTCCGCCGTTATCACTAACGCATCATTGTGGGGCAGCACTACCCCCTCTGCATCCTCCGCTCGGAAACTTATCACCGGCATTCGAGCAGTGATCCCCACCTCCTCTCTCTTTCTCTTCACTGCTCGAACGTGGCCTTTCCTTGCATTGTTCGAGTCCCCATCAGTCGGGCCCCCCGAAATCATATAGATCGTCCTTCTCTTCACCGGGCTATGGTCCTCTTGACCTCGATCTCGGCTCCCTCGTCTCCTTTTGCCTCCTCGATCATCTCTCCCTCCCCGAGGATCATCCTCCTTATCATCGTCATCTCGATCACTCCGCTCCACCGAATCCTCCCGACACTTTCCTTTGCTCTTCCCCTTCGCCTTGTCTTCGTATACGAACTCCTTAAGATATCCTGCCCTAAAAAGGCACTCGATCACATCCTTGAGGTGTCTGCACTTCTCCGTTGTATGCCCATAATCCTTATGAAAATGACAATACTTCCCCGACCTAGGTTGCGTAGGGCCCTCACGCCTCGACTTCGGCCACGTCACGTCCTTATTCTCGATCTTCTTCTCAATAGCCACCAGCACCTCCTCCATCTTTGCATTAAGGGGCGTAAAGTTATGGAACCGCTTCCCTCCAAACACTGGTCGATCTTTCCACCAGTCCTCTCGCCCTCGATCAACCCTGCCACGCCCCTCTCTCCTGGGCGATCTCCTACCTAGTGACGCGTTTCGAGGTGAGCTCACCCTTCCTTTCTTCGGCTCCGGCCTAGCCAACTCCTCCAACTTAGCGAACTCCGCCTCCGTCTCTTCTAGATTAATATATTTCTTACACCTTTTCAGCACATCATCATACGTACGAGCAGGGGTTTTGGCTAAAGATGTTCGACAGGGCCCTGCTCGCAAACTCCGTATCAACCCCCCAGCCTTCACCTCGTCCGAGGCCGTGGGGATCTACAAACAAATTTGATTGTATCGCGCAACATACTTGCGCAACAATTCTTTCTCCCCTTGCCTCATGGCCATCAACATCAAATACGTTTTCTCCTGCGCCACCGCACTCGCATACTGGGTCATCAGCTTTTCCGCGAAATCGTCAAAGTCCTTGATCGATCCATGAGGGAGCTGCTGAAACCAATCGAGCGCACCTCCCCTCAAGGTCGACAAGAATGCCCTGCAGCTAACAGAATCAAAATAACCATGTAGCACAGCCAAATTCTCAAACGCCCACACATGCCTCGATGGGTCAGTGGTCCCGTCGAACATCAAACTCATGTCTCTAAAATTCGCAGGTAGTGGCGCAGCCAATATATCCCTCGAGAACGGATGTCCTCGAGCATGCCTTTCAGGTCGACCATCCATCTTAGCCTGCATCTGCCTTACTTGCTCCGCGAGCCTCTCCAGCTCACGATCTCGCGGGGCTCCATCTCCTCCATAGCTAGACACGTCCTCATCCACCATCGTTGGTCCAGCAGCCACTCGCAAAAGACTTTGAGTGACCTACTGAACCGCTTGTGCCGCCTCGTTCGCCACCATTTGCTGCATCTCCTGCTTGGTCACCACCACCTGCTTGCCGGGGCGCGGCTCCTCCACTGGCGGTGGTACTGCTCCTTGCACTGCCACTCCTTGCTGCAGCGTCACGGCCAGATCTGGTTGCAGCGGCGTTGGGGTCGCCGCTCCTTGAGCTGTACGAATCTCCTGGGCCCGGCTTGAGCCCACATCAGCCTCTGGTTGCACCGGTGTGACTCCTACACCTTGGGGAACGGGCACCAGAGTCACCGGTGTACGCAAGGGTCCGGAGAAGCCCGGAGGAGAGCCTTCTCAAAAAGGCCTCGTCATCGCCCACGCATCGTCGAACGATGCTTGCAAATCTCTCGTAAGAATTCCGTCCGCCATAGCCACTGTCACACCCCGCCTTACTACTAGCTTTGAAAATCAGAGTAAAATATTTGTTTTTATTTTCGAAAGAACGTGCGAGCTGGGTTTTCGAAAATACTGACTTATTGCGGGATGTGGCAGATAAAAACTTAAACTGAAACTTGGGCTTGCCCACAGACATAATAAAACATGCAACCAAACTGTCCGCTCGCGGATTATGGAATTATACATGCATAGTCTGTACTATCTCGCACCTGTACTATCTCGCACTGTCTAGAAGAACTCGCTGGCGGAAGCATCCGAAATACGAATACATAACATGCGTACATAAACTGAATAAAATACACATGATCATAAATCTAGGACATAAAAATGGTGGTAAAATATGTCCGACTCTCATGACCAGGCTGCGCCACATCTGTGCTCATCCGGCACGCTCGACTCCGTCTCCTGAAAAACACAATGGGGGCGTGAGCAAACCACTATGCTCCGCAAAGACCAGTACTGAACAAAACATCATCTATAATAACGTATCATGAAACATAAATATATAAGAGCTGAAACTGTAAACTGATCTCTGATGTCTGTTCTGATCTGTGGTCAAAAGACCCTCGGCCGTAGCCGCTCGTGTGCACACGCCGATGGGGTAGAAAGGGCCTCGCCCCTCCCAACGGTCATCAGGTGGGTATAAAGGCCTCGGCCACCCAACCCGGAACTAAACTGTCTCAAACATACCTCTGCCATGGTACAGATATTATCTATGATGTGACATCCAGTACATGACCCCCACCTGAAAAACTTGAAATCTGGTATGCAAGTGCGGAAGCTGGAGTAGCGGTCGGAGGCTCGACTCTCCTTAGGCTACATAAATATTTAAGCAAAATAATGCTAAGTATAATGCTCAGAATATTTAATTATATGCTAAAATGCTCGGACTTATCTACGCGATTAAACTGGACTGGACTGGCTCGGAAAAATACTGAAATTTCCGGAACTGGACTCGGATCAGAAATCACGAGTAAAAACTGACTCGAACCGCCGGTCGAACCGGCCGGTTCGCTGGCTGGCCGGACCGCCGGCTCGACTGGGCCGGGCGGTCGGGCTGGGTTCGGCTAGACCGGGCTCGGTCCCGTGCCGGGCCAGCTGGTGCCCGGGCACGGCGCTGGGCACGGCTGGTGCGACCGGGCTCGGTCCCTGGTGCCGCTGGACTTGGCTAGGCGCGGACTGGCGCTGGTGGGCACGGCCAGGGGCTGTTGGCACGGCCCGGGCACGACTGGTGCCCCTCGGGTGCGTGCTGGGCACGGCCGAGGCTCGACTGAGGCGCTGTCGTGCGGTTGGGCACGGACAGGCACTGGCCAGACACTGCTGGCACGGGGAAGGCACGGACAGAGACCACACGGGCGCTGCCGGGTGTCCCCGAGGTCACTGGGCACTCGGGCATGCTGCTGGAGCATGCACCGAGGCCAACTGGGCTCAGCTGGCCCGGCTCGGGTCAGCCCTGGACTTGGCACGAGGCTCTGGCACGAGACCTCGTGCACTGGGGCTTGCACGGGCGCTGCCGGGCGCCGTGCGCATGGCTGGGCACGCTGGGTGCCATGGCCACGCGTGCTGGGGCTACTGGGGCTTATGCTTGGCACACGGGCACGCACTGGGCGCTGCGGGCGCTGTTGCGTGCACGCGGGCTGTGCCTCGCGCCTACCGGCGCGGGCACTGGCTAAGGCTACCCTCTGCAGGCACGGACAGGCACTGGGGCCGGGCACTACCGCACTACGTGCGCGGCCAGTGACCAAGGCCGGCCCTTGCCGGACCTCCGGCGACTTTTCCGGTGACATGCAACTCCAAACATCATGATATGGTAAAATAAGCACAAATATCACATAAAACACTAGTGGACCCCGGGTCCACATGCATGACACTCGGGAGGGCCTAAATGGCACGTACGAGCAACTTACGTCCGAACGAACATTCATAACTTACAAAACTACTCAGGGCCGAATGTTATACATCACAAATGATGACTATAGTGGCTAACACTTAGGTCATAACATGCATGCATGAGGATGGGCCTCGGGTGGCCAAAATAGCGTATTTTCATGAATGAATTGACCAAGGCAATGAACTCCATTTATTCTCAAATTTTTACAGCATCAATGGTATGATATTTAAGGGTGATTTAACCAACATTTTCGACTTTGGCATGCATGCAACTAAAATTTTATTTTTAAGGCCATTTAATTCAAAAATTCGTAAATCATATATAATGACATGCATGGCTCGGTTTCTCTTCATGAAAAATCTTAAAATATCATAAAATAATTAATGAACATAAAAATCCCGAGCTTACCTCGGTTAGAAATGGAGATAATGAACTAGGGCTCGAAATGTGGTTATGCACGGCTTTGGTGCTAATGGTGGTCTTGTGGTGTGATTCTCTCGAGCCTATCCCTTCTAAAAGACTTAGAAAAATCTAAGTAACACTTAGAATATGCTAAGCCTCGAGAGAATATGGCTGCAAGTGGCTGAACCTCGCTGCTCCTCCTTCCCCGGGCTAGGCGCGTGCGGTGGTGCAAGGTAAGGGCTCTTGGTTCTTTTCTCTTGTTTTCTCTCAAAGTGCTCGAGCTCTCAAGTCTCAGAATGTCTAAGAGTCTCAAATGGACTGAAGAAGGCTGTTTATAAAGAGGTTTGGGCGGATTTAACAAGGTTGGGTCAAAGGGGACATGATAAGTGGTCTTATTCCACTCCATTTGCATGGGAACTTGAGAGGGGTGATGGGGCATGGCCTTGGGCTGATATTGCACGGTCTTAGAGACCATTTTCAGAGTATAATATCATAGTGGAGAGGTCAGGTCAGGTTTGGAGGTTGCATGGGGGACAAGGACAAAAATACTTGAATAAACTAATGTGTGCACATGCTTCACTTTGGCAAATGATGTGTTGACTTTCCCTTAACAATGCTTAGGGCCAAATTAGCTTAATCTAACCCTTATTAAGTCCTTAATAACCGCATGAGTTGGGTCATGGAGGATTTGGGCCGAAAACATATGAAATGGGCTCAAAATATTGGGCTGCCACGCTGCCAGCGCTGGGCCTGGGCGCTGGCCCCGGGCGCGGCACTGGGCCCTGGGCGCGAGAGGCTGCTGGGCTGCGCGGGTAGCGGGCTGCGCGCGGGAAAAACGGCTGCTCGCGTGTGGTGGTCTTGGGCCGAGTCCTAAGGCTCTCCAAGGGTCCAAGAACACTTAGAATTATTTTACCAACTTATGCCAAGGCTTAGGACAAGCCATGGGCTCGGTAGGCACGTGCTTGGCACGGCACGAGGCGCGGGTGCGGGGCTCGGCACGGGCGGCTCGGGTGAGCACTAGGGCTCAATATAAAATGTCCAAAGCTCGACTTTGGTATTCTAACACACTTAGAAAAATATTCTAAGTATTAAAATATCAACTCTCACTTTTTTGACTTAGGAAAATATACTCGGAACGACAACTAGGGTTCGTGTCCGGTAATTTCTCAAATTGACTTGTTATTATTTAATAACCCAAATTAATGGATTAACCTTAACTTATACTTGAGATAGAATTATTCAAAGAATAATTTATCATGTTTGAGCATTTAGCATAAATAATATAACTCGAAAATTTCTGAAACTTACGGATTTCACTTATAGTCGAGCAGTGAAACCGTTCTGAATATTATTACTGTTTTGGGGCGTTACAGCCACCAAGCTTCGGAAATCTCAGCACACCAATTTTCGAACGAAAGTCCCACAGACGGCGCCAAATGGTAATGCAAAACACTTCGACCGGCTTGAAATCAGCTTGCCTCCTTCTTCCTCGCCGGTAGAACGCCGCGTTCCTGCACAGAACTCTCACACCGGAGGGGTTTTCCGGTGAAGAGCCTCCGATGCTTAAGTCAGTATGTGTTTGCTCAATTTTCCAAAGTAAAGAATGGATAAATCGTAGGCTACAAGAAAAGACCCACTCCCATATATATAGGAGCGAGATACCTGCCCTAAAAACTGCCCGGCTTTTGGTAAGCTGTCCTGCCCGTACTGGCCATTTGTACACACATAGTGTGCGTGTGTCAGAGATGTCAGGGGTGGTTTTCGCCACTATCACTCTGCACCAATATATTCTCGCCACGTGTCCCTCTGAGTTGAGGGAGATTATTCTCCTGCGCAGGCCGTTGGGATCTTCTAACGTCATCCACGCGCCTTCTCGCGTTCAAGCCACGTTCCAGACTGCTCTTCACCTGCTGAGTGCTCGATCTCCTCCCTTTTGGTCGATCCTCGACCAGTTCTGCTATTCTGCTCGATCTCCTCCCTTTTGGTCGATCCTCGACCAGTTCTGCTATTCTGTTCGATCTCCTTCTACCCATCCGGTTTTCTTTACTTCGAGGTTACTCGACCGATGATGCAAACCGGTCTATTCCTCAGCTATATAATATCCCATATCAGGGGTGTTAATTGGTGATTAGTGAACTTAGAGGCTTGTTTGTGTTAATTATGTTTCTTTAAAATCCGAAGGTTTTAGACTCCAATTAGGAATTCTATGAATCACTTAGTTGATAATGTTTCGACTAAGTGAATGTGTTGAATGTGTTTCCAAGTGTTTGAATAGTTGTTGATAGGACTATTTTTTTTATTAATGTAGGTGGTTGACGAGTCGAGCTCGCCTTCCTATCAAATTTTTGTGCTTATCTACCACTTCGGTAACCAGGTGGGTTGTTATTCTAAAATCGTCTATGCTGTAAATGTTATTACTGTTTTAATTATGGTATGATCAATGTATGCATGTGAACCATGTAACCTTTGATGTGAGATGTACCGGCCGTCGAACGGTTATCCCCGTAGCTATAGAACGTACCCGTAGGGTAGTCTCCTTTTGAGCCGTAACACTAGGGTTTAAAGGTCCCTGTGCTGGACAACCCCATTTGTATGACCACGGTGAGGCCTTGGCCGGCAGGTTACTCCTACTTACCGGGCATCGATGGAAGCCCGTGGGGCGATTCGATGTGTAGGACCGGAGGGCATAGATGTAGAGCCCATGGGGCATTCGAAGCATGACCCAAGCGAGGGCCTTCGATACATCTACCGGCAGTAGTCTATTGGTATAGGTGTGCACATGAGTCTATTATTGATAGATTGATAGGAGATTGGGATAATTAATTGATTTGTATACATGCTGAGACCATACCTTATTGATTATTGATTACTGTTTCATTATTGTGAATAATGTTTACTGCATAGTGGTGAGCACTACTTTTTCCAACTGTGCTTATCCCCACCTGAAATTCACGTTTCAGGTTAAGCGAGGCAGGTACGACAGCAGAGTAGAGCGAGTGGTGGTCGGTCTATGAGACCGGTTATTAATTGATTTTGCTTCCGCTATATTTATGCATTTTCGAACTTTGAGAATTTATGGAGTATTGAGATACTATTGGGGAGATGTCCCGTTTACATTGTCATGTCTTTAAACTTGAGATTTATTTTGGGAACCCGTTTTGGGCGAATTGAGGATTTATGGATTTATGAGTCCCGTTTTGGGAGTAAGATGATTTATGTTATGGTAATGATTCGAAATAAATGAGTAACGCCACAAATGCTTGTAATAAATTTTGAAAAATTTATTCTGATTTTCGGCAAATAAAAGTAGGGCGTTACAGTTTGGTATCAGAGCCAGTCTGCATTCCTGTAGACTGGTATACTTGAATTATGTGAACTTTGTGAAAATATGTGATGTAAGTTATGACCACTCGCTTCCGTCGTGCCTCGCCAACTCAGGTATGAGCTTCATATGAAATTTTGAATCGATTATGAGTTACCTGATTTATGAGATAATATGATGAGATGTAAACCGGGGCTTACGAATTTATCCTCCTACTTTTAAACGTTCTGGAACTCTAGATGAGTGGCGAACCTTAATTGTATGAACTTGAACTCTAGCCATATAGAGTTAAGTTCTAACTTGAGGTTTTGTTTGTTTAGAAATTCGACATGATGTTATCGAGCTGAGTCCTGTGTATAACAGTCCTCTCGATGTATTTTGGTGTCTTCGGAAGAGGACCATTCGCAAGCCATCTCGAAAGGAGAAGGCTTAAACGAAGGGAGCAGACAACCGGAGAAGTCCCAAGTGTGGGATATTCAGAGGTCTGTAACCATGGTTGTTAAGACCATTAAATGTGTATTTGACCCCCAGTCGAGTGCGAGCTGGAGTAGAGTCTGGGTGCCTTGTGCATACTTAATGTCCGACCCCGAGGATTGTTGGGGAAACTTAATGCGTAACACTGTCGCGACTCTCGAGAGTGGCTAGGCCTCGAGAAAGACGATAGTGACCTATTCATTTGCAAAATTCTTTTTCGTATTTTGAGCCGCGAGCGATTTCCAGTGACAGCGGGACTTACCAGGAACAACTTGAACCGATGATGAAAACAGTCAGGCGAAGCAGTCGTGCTTCCTTTCTTAAATTCTTGTCGTCTTGTATACTCTTGCGAACCTTTTTCCCATTCGCATGGCAAACAATTTTGAATTGTGTTTGAAGCTTCTTTTTGTTATCCGATTTCCGTATTTTGAAGATTTCGTTTGATTTTCCCCTACTTTTGATTCCCTGGGTAAACTATTTTAAGCCTCCCAACTTTAAAGTTCATTTTTCTTGAAGTTTAGCTAATTCTGGTTTATCTTATGTTGGGAATTTCCTTTGTTTTGAAAAACCTGATTTCAAGTGAGAATAAGCATCTCCTTATTTCTGCTTATCCTTATTCTCTTGCGAAGTATGAGAGTTTCGTTCGAATGCCATCGCTAAAATATCACGAAGACTCGAGGGCAAAATTTTTCTATCGCCACTTTTGTAAATAACCTAACCTCGAGGGGGACAATAATTATTCACGCTCAGCATCGAGATAAACGCACAGAAACAAAAGCCAACACAAATCGATTCAATAAGGAAGATGGAGTGATTTGACGCATATCAAGGAGTGTTTTTCCACCTTAAAAAGATTATGCATAAATCTTTTAAGGTGGATAGTCGAGTCTGGACCAAGCACATCGTGTAGTGCAGTACCGTCATTATTCTAAATTTTGTTCATCGTAAATTTTTGTTCTCTTCCTCCTTTCGGAATCCCGGGAGGAACTTCGCGTTCAAATTTCTAAGTGTGAAGATTGAGAAGTGAGTTGCACTCGTTTAGGACTGCTGACACGATTAGCTACCCGATGAAGAGCAGACGTGTCGGCCGACGCTATTAGTCAGAAGAGCCGAGGCGAGCTATCTATTTAATGTCTCGGCAGAAGCCACTAACTTAGGGAGAATCGTTATGAGAGTTCTTTTGAGATTTCGCATGTCGTTAGATCTGTGGCGTATTGCGTTTTGATGTTTTAGGAAGCTGGTGGACTTGGAACTCGAACTTGCACCTTGCTATTTTTGAGACTTTTTGAAATTTGTGAAATTGTGAAACGCCTGAAATATACATTATTTTGTTGACCCCAAAATTTTCAAAAGTTGGTAAGACCATTCCTTTTTGGTAGCCTTGAATTGTAATTTCTTGTAAAACCTAGACCAAACCCCAACCCTGGCTAGGTTTAGGCACGCGAAGTGGTGGCCGAGCACGCACGACCATGTTGAGAGACGGGAGGCTTGCGCGCGGCCGACCATTGACTCGCATGCGAACTGCAGCAGCCATCACCGTACGCACGAACTCCCCAAGCCAGCGTATACGGCCAACCATCGATGTTTTACTGAACTGTTGAAACTGTTTCATGCTGGAATACCTGGTTATCCTTTTTTAACCCTCTTTCGTTCGAACTTTGAACCGAGAGCTCCAAGTCCCACTAAATGTGTGTAAATCCTTAATCGATGATTTCTGATTAAGTAGAGTAGTCGATAAGTCCCTATGCTTCACTTGAGAGTTTCTCGAGTCGGCAAATTGGGAATGTCATGTTGCTTTGGGTCAAGCCTTATGTTTTTGCAAAGGGGTTGCGATCGACTCGTGGAGTCGATATCATGAGAATGTGAGCTTGATAGTGTCATGTTTTATGTAAGTGGTACCGTGTTGTGGTCTCGGATTGAGACGCACGGTCTGTGAAGGAATCGTGAGCAAGTTATCAGTGTGACTTGGTCATGAGACTGAAACATGGCGTCACGTGACCACCTTGATGGTGGGGTAGTCGGAGTACGCTGACAAAACACCGAACGACCTGTTCAGGTCTTGTGTGTTGTTAGGTGCAAAGCAAGTCGTTAATACTCAAGAGTATAGGCTAAACCGAACTGGGTCCCTTGCAAGAGGATGTACGCCTGAGCTCGGGCAGGACTGGTCACCCTCCCAAGCAAGAAGGTAAACATATGAGCATGGGCGAGTCGGATTGGTTCTTGTATGTGAGTACATGCCTTTCGAGCATAAGGCGATAGGACTCATGGGAGCGAAATCGAGTTCTGGAAGGTGATGCCCGAACCTCATGATTGGGGACTCCTGTTCAGTTTGTTGTTTCTCTTTTAGAAGTGTGTTCCTTCGTATTTCCGAGGACGGAAATCTTTTAAGGAGGATAGATTGTAGGGCCCGTTCGTTTATAAAATTTTCTGGGATTTATGTGATATTTTAATTGCAATTATATTAGCTTTGTTTTTGGTCCTTTATATTTATTCGATTGCTTGCATATTATTATTATTATTTGAATTAATTGTTTATATTATATTACTGCTCGACATCTTTCCGTTTAGGCTTATTACTATTTAATTAGATGTAGCCTAATTAATATAATATGTCGTCATATTCTATGTATGATTTCGTCATCAATCGAATCGGTCGGGAATGCTTGTTATCGTGCCGTCTTCACCGAGCTGTTTTCCTGGGCGAGTCTTAAGTTTGATAATCGGCCCAATTTATCGGGAATATTTTTCGATCCATTCAGATAATGATGTTTCAGCCCAAGTCGAATTATTTTCGGCCTTTGTATGCTATTAAATTCCTTGGCCCAATTATGAGCCTTTATTTGGCCCACATTAGTTATGTGTAACTGACCCATTTCCTTTTATTGCATCCTTAGCCCATTTTAATTTGAGAAAAATTTTCTTCGCCCATTTCTACTTTATCTTCGATTGAAATTGAGCAGAAAAGAGATATTCTCTTCTCTTCCCCGCAGACCGGTTCTCTCTCAACCAGAACCACATTTCTGTTCCGATTTGTGAGTGAGATTTTTCTCACGATCGAATTCCTTATCCCTTCATAAGACCCGGCTAGATGAGTGGTCTCTCTTCAAACCATCTCCTTCTCCCAAAGATTCGAGCAGCCGCCGAGAAATCGTCTTCCCCTCTTCCTAATGTCCGTGAATCGAACGGTCCCTAATCGCCGGCATCAGCCGCTACCGAATCCCACTGGCGACCTCGCCCTCACCGCGAGCCCTAGTCACCGCAAACTTTACCTCGCGAGCCTTCTTGCCGGCGTAACCTGACCACACGCACAAGGAAACCGCCACAGATCGACAGCGTCCCAGCCTCGCTGAACCCTTCGTCGGTGTTCTCCAGCCACCAGCATCAGCCACCGCGAGTGAACGCGCGAATAGCCGAAATCCGCTGCGTGTGAGTCATCAGCCACCAAAATCCGGTGAGAGTCAGCCCACAGATGACAAGTTCCCAAGGGTCGTCATCCGAAATCAAACGCGACCAACAGTGGGCAACCGTTACTCAACCGCAGTCGTTCGAGCCACCCTAGAGAGCAATCACGAGCACAAGCCGAGGTGAGTCCCCGTTCGTGTCCGTTCGGCCATCACACGAGAGCAATCACGAGCACAAGCCGAGGCGAGTCCCTGTTCGTGTCCGTTCGGCCACCACACGAGCCGCGCTGTCGCCGAGAGTTAGAGCTGGTTCGTCGTCGATCTCCTCGCAGCAACCTGTTCGCGAGCTCTCCGTCCACGTTCTAGAAGAAAAGGAGGTTGGAACTAGATGGTTTCCCCTGGTCGGTAAACGAAACCATTCCTGGTATGAGAGCACTTCCGTTAGAGAAACCCTTAGCTAGCATTTTGAGCGAGCAGCTGCCGACTTTTGCTTGTCGTGACTTTGGTCCTCCCGTTCGATCATCCGCTTTCTTGTGCGGGTAGCCCGAACGAGAGGTGAACAACATTTTCCATCTATTAATTCATGTGAACTGGATCCTGTGGTGTTCTATGTGATGATTCCGATATTGGAATTTGGCAAGATATATATATATATATAGGGTCACGCTCTGGTGGAATGGTGCTTAGTGAAAGAAATGAGAATAGATCGTAGCCACTAGATTGAATGATCCAACAGATACAAAAAAGCCAAAACCTATATCTTCATTAAGGATATTTTAGACATTTGACATAAACCACCAGTCAAAACCTAATACCATCAGTGGACCCCCACCCCAACAACCTCCCCACTTTCTCTCTCTCCCAATAGCTCGTCCCCAATTTCTCTCTCTCCCACAAAAAACCAGCACGTCACTGTCGTCAATCGGAGACCGGCCGTCGGCGCTCTTCTCCGGCAGACCCGACATCGTCCGATATCAACCGACAAACTGGCGCGCACCACGGACACTGGTCGTCACCGCCTGCCAGATATTTCACCACCGTCCGTCACTGCCTGTCATTCATTTCACCACCATTCCATCGCCGTCAATATGTCCGGCGCAACAAATCAGAGCCGCCGTCCATACTTCTCCGTGCAGTCTGAGGCGTCGTGGAAGTACGAAAACCGTCCGGCGACGAGATCCTACATCAGTTTCAGCACACCGCCTCTGAGGACCGTCTCCACCGCCGCCCGGCGACGCTGTCTCGGAGTTCCAGAGGATGCCGGCAGAGCCGCTCACCAAAGGGAGGCCAGCAAGGCCGACATGGAGAAAGGAAACGAGTCGGATTGTGAAGACCATCGGATGAGGCGGGAGATGAAGGCTGCCGGAAAAGGCCGGGCCGGGCCCAGCAACTCTGCTACCGCCAAGCCTTTCAATTTTGTGTGATATGTTATTTTCGTCCGTCAATTCATGAATTTATGTACATTTCTCAAGAAAATGTTTGGACTCTGAAGTTCTATTGGAAAATGATGACGATGGCCCGATTTTTGCCGTCTGATTTCTTGTCAAGAATTGTTGCTTTTCGAGAATTTGGGAATGGGATGCTTTGTTAAAATTAGATAATTTAAAAGGACCGATATGCAATTTAATTATAATTGAGTATATTGCAAATTGGCTCTTAGTCAACTCATTATGAAGTTTGCCTTTCTTCTAATATTCATATTCGGTCCACGTTTCTCATTGGCCTGAAAAACCTAATTAATTGGGAAGAATTTTGAATATACAAGAATGGTGAATAAAAATGTACAAATGTACAATATTCTATCTAAATATGCACAAATGCACAAACATACAAAATTAACATTGCTAAATATATGTTTATTATATAAATAATTTGATAAACGTAAAATAATATTAATTGAAATACACATTATTAATGTTTCTAAAACATGAAATGTACATAAAAAATACTCGATCTTTAGGCTGCACAATAATTATATCGAAATGCATATTATGGGAGCGACCTTGCGATTCTCTCAGGTGGGAGCTTTCTTTTTCCGATCATTTCCCCTACTCTCCGACAGTGTACCATTCATACCCTTTGTATATTCAGTTCCTTTTCTGAGTTAAAGAATAGAATTAGGTTTCCGCTGAAATGGAAGGGAACCAGGATGAGGATTTATCCATCCAGCTCGATAGATTCTCTCTTTCTGAAAAAGAGTCAGAGTTCATTGACATCGCTCAAACGGATATCAAAATAAGTGCCGATGAATGCAGCAGGAGTCTCTTTGGAAAAATAATTGGGGACAGAGCAGCAAATTGGATTGGAATCAAACGAACTATGTCCAGCATTTGGAGGCTCTCTCAATCGATGGAGATTAAGGAATTGAGCCCGAATTATTTCCAATTTATTTTTCAAAGTAAGGAAGACAGGCAGAAGGTTGCAGATGGCACCAACTGGAGCTTCAAGTCACAAATGTACCTCTGGATTGGTTGAGTACGGAAGTAGGCCTCAAAATAGGAAAATTTTTTCAGAATGTTAAAAATGTGGTCTTAGCTAATTCTGGAAATCATGGAGGGAAGTTCCTAAGGCTGCTAGTCACACTGAATCTAAATGAACCTCTGCCAAGGGTGGCCAATATTAGATTGGGAGATCAAGCAATAAAAGTGGGATTCAAATATGAAAAGCTGCTGAATCTTTGCCATTATTGTGGTAAAAATTGGGCACTTAGACAGAAGCTGTTCTAAGAGAATTTCTGACATCAACAACAAATCTTTGAAGGAAGGACAGTATGGAGACTTCATGAAAGTCAATGAAGGCCGGAAATGGTCTGACCACAACCCCTCAACATCAAGAGGGTCTCCACACACAGATTCACCTTCAAACAATGAGCAAAGATCCCCCCCTAACACTCCCTCTCATCAAGCAGAAACTAGCCAACAGCTCATAAACTTGCCAGAGAAATCACCTTCAAAATCTCCTGAAAGAGCTCAAGACTCATGGACCTCAGCCACTCCCACTCCCCTTAACCAAGAACCTCTGATAGATTCTACACTTCAAATTGTTGAATCTAGGAAAGATATGGAGGTGGAACACAAGACTCATGCTCCATCACAAACTCTCATTAAACATGATGAAATGATCACTGAGGCAGTAAGGCCATTGAAAACTCGGAGGAGGGATCGAAGCACAAGTGGCAGGCTTCAAAGGGACACAATCACTTCTGCAGTGTCAAATCATAAATCAAGGGACAAAAGGCCAAGGGAGTCAGAAGAAGAAAGCCATCACAACTCTATTCACAACCAAGCAGTGTCAAAGAAAAGCAAATCACTCATGGAAAAGGTGGGCAGCCTGGAATGGCACCAACAAGATCAATGCTAGCCGTGGTGTGGAATTGTAGAGGGCTGGGTGGGCCCTCTACAATTTCCCAAATGCGAGAGCTCATCAAAGCTCATCACCCACATCTCTTTTTTCTGTCTGAGACCAAAAAACAAAAATCCTTTGTTAAATCTGTTAGTAATAAACTAGGTTATGCTGATAGGCTAGCTATTATTGACCCCATTAGTCTCAGTGGGGGTTTAGCACTTTTTTGGGATTCTAATGTTGTAATTCATCAAGTATTGTGTAAAGACTTTTTTATAGCAGTTCAATTTTCTATTCCTTCTCAAAGTCCCCAGTGGGGCATTTTTGTCTACTTAAATCCTTGCAGAAGTATTCGAGTTGATCAGTGGAACATTCTATTAAATGAAAAAATCTTGTGGGGCAATCACTGGTTTGTGATAGGTGACTGGAATGACATCTGCACTAATTCAGAAAAATCAGGAGGTATCCCAAGAAGTCCTGGCAGTCTCCAAGCATTCAATTCCTTTATTAATCAGATGGATATGGAGGAGATCAGGCTTCAAGGCTATCCATACACTTGGTGCAACAACAGGAATGCCTCTGAGTTGGTGGAAGAACAACTTGACAGAGCTTTTGGCTCGATAGACTGGCACCAACATTTTCCAAATGCTTCAGTGCTCAATATTGTGAGGAGTGCTTCTGACCATACTGCTCTTATTCTGGATGTGGGGCTTCCCAAGGAAAGAAGACAAGCCAGATTCCATTTTGACAGAAGGTGGATAGGAAAAGAAGGCTTTGAAGACACTGTCAAAACAGCCTGGCTCATACCAGTCACAGGCACACCTTTCTTCAAATTGAAAGAGAAAATCAAGCACACAAGACTAGCATTGCTCAAATGGAGCTCCACATTTCAGTCCCAGAATCAAAAGCTCATAGCAGAACTCACCATCAAAATGGAGCAATTGAACAATGATAAATCAGAAGAAAATTGGGACAACTGGGAAGTCACAAGAAGGGAATTAAACAAAGCTCATATCCAGGAGGAACTCTATTGGCAACAGAAATCCAGACAGAGGTGGCTTAAAGAGGGAGATGCAAACACAAGATTTTTTCATGCATTTACCCTCCAACGCAGAAGACAAAATGCAATCACCAGGCTTCTATCATCTCAGGGTAGACTGCTAACATCCCAAAGAGCCATTGACCAACACATAGCAGACTTCTACAGCAACCTTTTCACATCAGAAAGCAGCTGGGGTGGAGAATCAATCCTCCATTTGATCCCTCAATCAATCACTCCAGATATGAATGAAGCCTTGCTAAAGCCAGTTTCAGAAGAAGAAATTAAGAAGGCCTTATTCAGTCTTCCTGCAGATAAGGCACCAGGGGAAGACGGGATGACTTCAACTTTCTACCAGCACTTATGGACTCTGGTCAAGCAGGATTTATTTGCTGCAATCCTCACCTTCTTTCAATCAGGTATGCTTCTGAAATACTGGAACCACACGATCATATCACTGATTCCAAAATGCCTCAATCCTGATACTCTGAGTCAATTCAGACCAATAAGCCTGTGTACTGTGGTCTACAAAATCATCTCGAAAGTATTGGCTAACAGATTGAAAGCATGTCTAAATTCTTGCATAAGTGACTATCAAGCTGCCTTTGTAGAGGGCCGACAGTTGATGGACAATGTCATTATTGCTCAAGAGGCATTCCATTATCTAAACAGGCATTCATCTGGCTCTAACTACTTTATGGCTCTGAAATTAGACTTGATAAAGGCCTTTGACAGGGTAGAATGGAGATGTGTCCATGATATTATGTTGCAGATGGGATTCCACAGAGAGTTTGTAAAATGGATAATGATTTGCATTTCTACTACTTCTTTGTCCTTTAAAATCAATGGTGCTGTGAGTGGTTATATTTCTCCTTCTCGAGGTATAAGGCAGGGAGACCCGTTGTCCCCTTACTTATTCATAATTGTGGCTGAACTTCTCACTGCACTTATTCTCCATTCAGTTGAAAATGGACAACTTAAGGGTCTTCGACTATCCAGAAATGGACCTCTGCTCACCCATCTCCTGTTTGCAGACGACTCTCTTTTCTTCTGTAGAGCTGGGGTTGATCAAGCTTCAGTGCTTATGAATCTTCTGGAAAATACAGACTCTTCACAGGACAAGCTGTCAATTTGACCAAATCTGCCATCTTCTTCAGTAGAAATACTCCTCAAACACTGCAACACACAATTTGTTCTGCTCTTAATGGTATTACATCACACAGGTCCACCAGATATTTGGGACTTCCATTGGGAATTGGTAAATCCAAAAGAGAGGTATTTGAGTATCTTCTTACTTCTATTAGAGGCAAATTGCAAAGTTGGAAATCTAAACTGCTTAGCCCAGCTGGAAAAGAAGTATTACTTAAATCAGTAATTCAAGCACTACCAATCTTCACAATGTCATGTTTCAATCTGCCCTTGACAATCTGTTCTGAAATTTCACAACTATGTGCTAACTTCTGGTGGCAATCCAATGATCAACAATCCAGAGGAATTCATTGGAAAAAGTGGAATGTTATGTCTCTTCCTAAACTGAATGGAGGGCTAGGGTTTCTGGATTTACAGGTATTCAACCAAGCTTTGATATGCAAACAGCTTTGGAGAATTGCTTCCAACCCCAACCTACTTGTGAGTAGGCTACTGAAAGATAGATACTTCCCACAGACAGCCATAACTCAAGCAGGAAAATCACAAAAAGGGTCTTGGATGTGGAACTCTTGGATGGATGTTATGCCTTTCTTTGCAAAATAGCTGAGAATAGAGATAAGGAATGGAGTCAATACCAAAATAGCTGATCTTAATTGGATACCTGAGCTCCAAAAACCTTCCCCTACTCTAATACCCATTGCCAGAGACCATCTTATATGGGTGAGGGATCTTATGAATTCTAATGGATCATCTTGGAATGATTGGCTGGTAAAGCAAGTGTTTAATTAGGTGGATAGTGAAGCTATTCTTAACATCTCCTCAATTCACCCATATAGAGCAGACAGACCTTATTGGGGACTTGATAAGAAAGGGCAATTCTCAGTCTCATGTACTTATGAGAAGCTCTCAGCCATCAAACTGGCCACCTTAGACATTCCTGAGAGTAGCACCAGTTCTAACATAAACAAGTCAGTGAAGTTCAGGCTCTGGAAACTCAAAGTGACAGGAAAACTGAAACACTTTCTTTGGAAATGCATCACAGGTACCTTACCTGTTGCCAGCATGCTGATTAAAAGAAAGGTGCCCATTGACCACATTTGTTCTCTCTGTGGTGAAACATCAGAAACCATAGAACATACACTGCTTAATTGTCCAAGAGCTTGCAGGGTTTGGGATATGTCACCAGTGAAATGGACTGGAATTGCAGATTACACTGACCACTTCAAAACTTGGTGGTTCCAAATTTGTTCCCTCGACCATTCTGAAGTTGCCGAAGCCAGAATTTCAGCTCTCTACTTATATTCTTTGGTGGCTTTGGAAGTCGAGGAATTTATGGATATTTTAAAATACCCTCATGCCAGCTGCAACAGTGATTAAAATGGCTCAATCTGATTGGTCTCACTACCAAGCTGCTCATGGACTGTTGCATTAATGTTGTTTTGTTTCTCCTTTGTTTTCTTAGTTTAGTTTTGTCTTGAAGGTTCAGGAGCCCTTCTAGGCTTATGGCAGTAGAGGGTGAATGCCTTATTGTATATGGTCTTTTGATTTGTTCACTTCTTGTTGTTTTCTTTTCCTCTTGATGAGGTTCTAGGCCACCTATGGGTGTGTCTCCCAGTTTGTATTTCTCGATTTATCTTGTTCTTTGAACTTTGTATTAGGACTTTGTCCTCCTTGAGCTTAATGATATATCTTCGATCGTTTTGGGAAAAAAAAGAATGCATATAATGGATTTTGATGTTTTATATATTATGACATTTCAACAAAAATATTATAAATTAAATATAAATTTTAAAATACTAAATATTTTATAACACAAATAATTTATCATTTACGTTATTTAGGATAATTTGGTTAACAGATCTATAAAAAATAATAAAAATAAATTATTTTGAAAAGAAATAAAATATTAAATATAAATATTAAAAATAATAAATATATTTTGATAATATATATATATATATATATATATTTATTTATATAAATGCTTAATAATCATGATTGAGATACACATTAAAGTTTTCTACAATTGAAATTGCACATAAAAAAAATACCAGTCCATGCACAATAATGCTAGAATAAATGCACATTAGGATATATTAGAATGCACATTATAAATTTTGTATTTTATATGTAATGTATTTTCAACAATAAATAATATATAATATAAAATAAAAATTATAAAACGTGAAATATATTTACTATAATACGAATAATAAGTTATTTCAATTATTTAGGGTAATCCGGTTATCCGATTATTAATATTAGGATTTATTTTGTTTGAAACAAATCAAAAAAATGTCTACTACATGAGTGCACAACAGTGTTAGACGAATTGCACACTAATGACCATCAGATTGCACAACATCGAACCAAAACTATCAAATTCCAAATTTTGGTTCGAAATTTATATTATGATTGATTATTATTATTATTATATAATTTTAAAAACTCAAAAATTATATAACATCACGTTGCACTTTATAAAACAACATGTTGCACTTTATAAAACAATACGTTGCACTTTATTTCGGTTCGATTTACTTATAAGAAACTCGATTATTTTGGTTTGATGTCAGCTTTTTTTTAAACTGAAATAACCATACGAACGAACTATATTATTATTATTATTATTATTATAATTATTATTATATTATTATTATTATTATTATTATTATTATTATTATTATTATTGTTGTTGTTGTTGTTGTTGTTGTTGTTGTTGTTATGCACCGCGATTGCACAATAACATTATACACATTGCATCTTAATGACTGCCTCATTGCACAGTAATTAATTAAATTGTTCGGTGCAAGATTTAATAAGTTGGTCCGAGTAAATTATTTTTACCCTTAAAATCTCAATTATATTTGCATTTATCACACAATATTATCCAATTTATTTAGTATCATTGTATATTTAATATATTTGATTAAATTATGCATTTTACACATATATTAAATTGAGATTTATAAAACTTTTTAAAATTGCAATTGAACCCCTTTTATATATCTAATTATCAAATATGAGCCCCAATTCATAAACACTCTTTCACCCTCACATGGCTCACCACCAGCAACCACCTGCCGCATACTCCTCGCCGGCGACCGGTTATACGGCGCCGGAGAACGCCGCCACATCCCACCGGTAGCCTCCCGGT
>BKCP01004761.1:439421-451888 GCA_008636005.1 Striga asiatica
GTGTGTGTGTGTGTGTATGTCGAAATTTGTGATTTTGGATATTCTTGAAATTCGTATGTGCTTCTGTGATGTTATATGCTGGGTGATTGGTTTAAATTGGAGAGTATAAGAGAGGCATCATGTTTAATTCTTGAGTTGGGGTTTTGCCTTGTTAAGCTCTATGTTTATTATGAATATTATCTGCTGCAAATAACTATATTACAGAGGTTATAGTTCGATTTCCATGCCTTGTTTATGTTCGATTTCAACTGCTTACTGTTTGCTTGGTTTTGTGGCTAATTAATTCAGTACAAGTAATTACAAATTGTGATGGAAATGATTACTGTATCTGGATTGTGACAATATTACAATTCCTGCTAAAGGTTTTGTAACCTCTTTGAAATGGCAATGGAATGCCAGATAATTGATTATTCTATTTGAATCGAGATAGACATTTCAAGATTTATTTGTGGGTGAAATCTTCTAATTGTTTCTCTGATGTGATAAACCACCATGTTTATGCTAAATTCAATCAAATGGTAATTTTATGGAACCATAAGACTATTAACAGGGCTGCTGTAATTGGTGCATTTCATTCTTGATTTTTATAATGGTATTATGAAAAAGGTTATTATATGAGAATGTTTGAAAAGTTTGTGTAACCGTGAATTACTGAATAAAATTTGGTGATATTTGTTGGGTTTTTATTTGTGTTTGGTAAAGCTTGGATCTTGTGAATTTCGGCAAATTGGTGTGTTAATTGGTGATTAGTGAACTTAGAGGTTTGTTTGTGTTAATTATGTTTCTTTAAAATCCGGAGGTTTCAGACTCCAATTAGGAGTTCCACGAATCACTTAGTTGATAATGTTTCGACTAAGTGAATGTGTTGAATGTGTTTTCAAGTGTTTGAATAGTTGTTGATAGGACTATTTTATTTATTAATGTAGGTGGTTGACGAGTCGAGCTCGCCTTCCTATCAAATTTTTGTGCTTATCTACCACTTCGGTAACCAGGTGGGTTGTTATTCTAAAATCGTCTATGCTGTAAATGTTATTACTGTTTTAATTATAGTATGATCAATGTATGCATGTGAACCATGTAACCTTTGATGTGAGCTGTACCGGCCGTCGAACGGTTATCCCCGTAGCTATAGAAGGTACCCGTAGGGTAGTCTCCTTTTTGAGTCGTAAGACCAAGTTAAAGGTCCTTGTGCTGGACAACCCCATTGGTAAGACCAAGGTGAGGCCTTGGCCGACAAGTTACATCTACTGACTGGGCATCGATGGAAGCCCGTGGGGCGATTCGATGTGTAGGACCGGAGGGCATAGATGTAGAGCCTGTAATATCCCATTCAGTAATTAATAAAAGTAATTATTTTAGTTCTAAGTTTGAACTAATTACTTTTATTAATAATGCTCGTTCCTAGTTTCGAGCCCAGTTATTAAGTTATTCAGTTAAAAGTTCAACTTTAAGTTAAAAATATTCCTTGTTAAATTTTATTCAGTAATCGAGCCAGTTCAGTAATTAATTAATTCCGGTCTGTTTATTTTTATAAATGGATTTATAAGATGAAATTAATTTATATAAGATGATGAATAATAGAAATTGAGTGTATTTTGATTAATCGTTTAAGATACGTAGTGAATTGAGCCCAAGTGTTCGGTCATGAGTTGAACATAATTAAGAAATAGCCGAGCCTTAGTATTAAATACTTAGAATTTTTCTAAATGTATAAGTCATAAAAAAAAAGTGAGAAAAATTATTTAGACATTATAGTCTATTTAAATTATTTTAAGAGAAACCGAAATAGTTAGAATTTTCGGTTTTACAGTAATCGTTCGATTTAAGTCCGAATGTGGTTCCGTAAATGTAGAATGTTACAAGATAATTATATTAGATCTTAAGAATCAATATGTTCATTAAATTGAAGAAAGATATTTTTTTTTTCATCAACCATCAACACGTTAACTTTATCTTATTTAGTGGAAGATTAGTAAGCCAACATGATAAAAGTTTCTACTATTTTAAGTCAAAAATTTTAATATAATAAGTATCTTGAAGTGATGTATTAAAATAGACTATAACCAGCCGTGGAGACTTTTATTCAGCATTATTCACGCCATGTTGGTCATCTAGTGTAGGAGAAATAAATGTGCTACTTAATGATATATTTTATTATACAAGTTAAGTTTTTATATTCCATTCAAATCAAAGTTGGTGAGACAATTATATCATCTAAGAGTTTATATACGTGATTTTATAGATGGGGAAAATAAATGATCTATAAAAATAATATTTTTTTATGCTACATGTTAGTTATTTTATGATTTCTCCATAAAGTGTGCTGAGCAATCCTTATCATATTTGAGAACTTTTATACACCTTATTTCATCAGATTTTTAGGAAGTATTACACGGCTCAATTCATCTATATAAAACCCCTCATTTAGCTAGAGAAATCAGAAGTTTCTCATTTGGGTTTAAGGTGAAAAAAATAAAAAAAAAAATCAGAAATTTTAGAGTATTCTATAGCCGTGAGCATGCAAGTCAATTTACGAGAGTTTATCGAGAACCAAGGCCAAGTTCATGTTCGATGTCATATAACCGAAACATCATCCTTCATATTAGTAAAATTCTTTGAAGGAGGTAATATTTCTATATTCTTTTAGTTATCAAGATTTTATTTTGAAAGATTAAATGTGTTTAAGGTTCATTGATTTGATAATTAAATAAATTCATAAGAATTTGATTATATGCTGCTTATTATGTGGGTTTTGCTGCATCAAAAGTTTAATCAATATAAAAGTATTCAAGCTATGCCTTAGTTGTAGAAAGAGGAAAGCATGAGATGAAGTATTGAGCATTTCGAATCTATACATCTACAGTCTATTTTGAATCGAGTTTTCTATAGAAAATGATTTCAGAAAAATATGAAACTTTTTATGTGAAGTCATGATTATATTAGTGATATGTATCTGAAATTTCAGATTATTTGGAAGTGGAATGAGCTCTATATAAATCATTGATTTAGACTCTGTAGAAAATGATTTCTGTCTAGAATTGTTGACTTATGACCTTGAAATTCCCTATCTATAGATATTCTATTACTTTAAATTTTTTTTGGTTAATTTATGTGTAAGTTTAGAATGTCCAGCTCGAATTTCAGCCTTAGATGATTTTAATAGCAAGTTATAGAGAATGTTAAATTATACGCTGTCTGATTTTGAGTTCTAAAAACTGCAGCAACTTTAAACTTGAATAAGTTGAGATATATGGATGATAAAATTATGAAATTTTAATGACATGTCTAAATATGAGTTAAGAATATGACTGTTAAGTTTCATAATTTAAAGATGAGAAATGAATAAGTTATGAATATAAGAAAGCATATATGTAAAGATAAGTATATATGTGAAAGAATATGCATGAAATGTTTAAGTTTAAATACTTAATCAAGTATAATGTGAAATATAGTTATTTTTCACATTTGAGTTATGACATGTTATGAAACATATTGATGTTTAAGAATATATGATTTATATAAGGTTAAGTAATTAACCTTAAGTAAAAAGAGAAGTTAAGTATAAACTTGAGTAAAAGCAAGTTTAATGAAATTTCTAGAAAATTGGGATAAGTTAATAATCCTAAAGAACTTATTGAATATACGAGCATAGTACTTAGTATATTTGTCTATATTTGATGTAACTTGCAGATACAGTACCAGTACAGCACTTATCATTTTTCAAATGCTTTCAAAGACAAAAGGTGGGGACCCTGAATGGGTATCACGTTGAGTACGATATTGATGTCATAGGGGATGAGGAGACCATCAGTTGTCTCAAAAGTTATATCCCGAAGTTAAGGTTTATTACGCTTGGGATGAGGAGGCATTAATTTGTCTCATAAGATTATATCCTAAGTTCTGGTGGAGGCGAAACGGGCCTTAGAAATATCCATCAGAGTGTGCACACGTACCCGATTAACCATCGGCCAGAGAAATGAAAGTTTAAGTTTAAGTTACCGATCAGATATCGGTTTATGATTATCCATATTTGATACGGACATTTAAAACAGTCTGTATAATTAACCACGTTTTTAAGTATTTCCGCTATGCACATTGAGTATTGAATTTGTATTTTAATGACTTTTAGATACAAGTTTTTACCATTATGAGAAATATGATTATGGTATTTTAAAATGCAAGTTTAAAGGAAATATGTTTTAATTATGTCTAAAGAAGTATTAGACAAAAGTTTAAAGATAAACGGATTTTCAAGATGATGAGTTTGAGTAGCATTCCGAGTTAGTCGAAAAAGATTTTGAAAGAATTAAGTATATTCGAAGTAAAAGTTGCGAAAAATTTACTCTGATAAGCGGGGTGTTACAGGTGGTATCAGAGCTAGAGTTTTAAATGCTCTGTATACTAAAAGTTTAAGTTCTGAAAGAGAAAGTTTTCAGAAAAGACAAAGTTTTTACAGGAAGTTTCAAGAAAACCCGACCACACCACGCTCACACCTCGTCAACTACCAGGTAAGTGCTGTTCAAAGTTTTATACAAGTTTTTCAATATATTCAAATTTACTAAGTCTATGCTCGATAAGAAATCAGATGTGCAAACTCTAGTAATTTGTACATATATGTTCAAGTATTAAAGTGAAATCTAGTTTATCAAGTTAACTAGATCAAGAATATGAAATTGAATATTACAAGTTAAGCCATGAGAATAATATTCAATTTATAATCATAAAGATTGAAGATGTAAGAATAAGATTCAAGTTATGAAATGATCATAAAGATGAAGATGTAAAGATGAGAATTAAGTTATGATATGATCATAAAAGATTAAAGATATAAGAATGAGATGTAAATTATGATATGATTATCAAGATTTACAATGAGATTCAAGTTAAGAAATGACTATAAAGATTGATGATGGATTTAAGCTAAGAAGTAACGGTATTTCAGTAGCCAATAAGTACGGGGAAAGATCATGGAGGTTTGAAATAAGAACCAAAAGGTCGGATCAGATCCCTGTAGGCTTGAAAATTTAAACCGTAAGAAGTAAAGTTTCAAGAAAATGTTCAATCTTTATAAATCAGAAATTTTGATATCTGATCATTTGGATATCATGAGTTGAGTATAAGTAAAGTTCAAGATGAAGTTATAAGTTATTAGTACTTGTAGAATAAGAATAAGTCTACAAAGTACTTTTCAGAAATGAATGAGTATAAAGATTAAGGTATCGACATATAATAGTCATGAAGCCGGGGAAATTATGGAAACCTGAAATAAGGGTTATTAAGTCCGAATTACCTGAAAACTTGAAATCGAATCTTGAAAGATATTAGAAATACATTCCAGATACCGAGATAAGTATTTAAGTTCTCGGAAGAATTTTAAAGATAAGCAAGATTAATTTGGATATGTAAAAGTTAAAGTTAAAGATAGTATTTTTAATAAAATAAAGACTAATATGTTTTTATCTTGTTGGAGGAAGTATTTGTCCTCAAAGATAAATGATGAGTTTAAAGCCATAAATAAGAAATGGAGAGAAGAAGCAAGAAAAATAGATTAATCGGAACTCTTGCACAAGCTAGGTGTTTTCGGAAAATTAACAAATTCATTAAAGTTGGTATAGCTATTTATTAATGGTTATACTGTGCAAGTTATGAAGTTGGTAGTTTTAGAATGCCGAGAGGTAAGGTTTTAAGACCACAACTGAGTAAAGTTTAAGAAGTTTAAGATCTTGATTAAATCAAGAAGTTATTTCAGTTCAGAATCAAGTAATATTGATATGTGAATCTAGCATATACCAGAAGAAGAATCAATATACTGGAAACATAGAAATTCTAGTATCATTGAAAGTTGAGAATTTTACAAAGATTCAAGCACACTGTTGAGAACTCCATTATTTCTAAGAAGCTAGTACAGAAATATCAGAAAAAGGAGATACAGATAAGCATAAAGGAATTCTCAACTAGTAAAAAGTTATAGTACATAAGCGGAGGGTGCGTCTAGAGCACAAGACTCCATAACTCTGCCACCCATCATGGCTGTAGTTTCACAGAGATAGATCTAAAGGATCAAATGCTCGCTTGCGTTTGAATCCTGGAGTTTCCATTGAATCTTGAACTGTTGAGATGCTGTTTTGAAGCTTCTTGATAAGTTCATCGGATGTGTTAGCAGACTTGAATATTTCTCTTTGAAAGGGAGATATAAAAGTTTGATACACTCCTTCATCTAGAAATCCAAGCAAGTGGTGGAAAAAGTTATTGAAATTTAACAGACCAATAGGTTTGGTATGAAATTTCATTTCTGCCCAAGTAGCAAGGGTAAAAGTAGTCATTAAAGTTCCATATCCACCAGGAAGAATGATGAAAGCATCACAACTAGATATCATAGACATTAAGCAGTCATAAATTGAAAGAGTTATCATCAAAGTAGCAGAATCTTTGACAACCTTTGATGAAGTGAGATAAAAAGGAAGGATACTTCTCACCTGAATGTCAAAGCATTTAGCAGCCATTAAGAGGTTGTTAAAGAAATAGATACTAATTCCTCCATAAAGTATGTTGCTGTTATGTTTTCCCAACTCTTTCACCAGTTGGCTTACAACATAGATGTTGTGAGGAACATTTACAAATTTAGAACCACCAAGAATACACACAGTTCGGAGGGGCTGAAGAAGTTTGGAACCTTGAGAAGACTCGGCAGTAGCCATTTATTATGAGAAATAATTGGCTAAGAAGATAGATTTGCCTTTTAAAGAAGAGAAGTCCAGACAAGAAAACAGTTGAGTCTTAAATGACTCTTATCTGTCAGAAGCGATAAGATTTATATACAGTACTTTGGTACTATCAAGAACAATGTTGACAAACATGATAATTGGAAATAATATTTTCCAGACTATAGAGTTTTTCTTCATGTTTGAATAGAAGCCATAAAGACATCATTTCTCGATGCACATACCCACTAGAATGTGTATCAAGAATTTGTTGAATATTTTGATCCAGAGATTCCTTACTCAAGCCATTCTTGATGAAAGTTATTTTATCTTCTCGATTATTTGACACAAAGCCCAAAGAAGTACAGCGAGAGTCACAGTTCCAGCGAGCACATTTATAGCAGCCGCCTATTCTTTTTGCTCTACGTTTCTTGGCAAAAGTGCTTTTACCCATACCTGACAGATACTTGTATGCATTGGGATACTCGCCAGATACACGAACTTTTGCTTCAATCAGCCATCTTATGTCATTTGGGATATTATTGATCATGAGTATTCTCAATCTTTCTACTCGAGCTCGATAAATTCTCTTTATGATATTAAGAGGGAGAAAAGAATAGAATTTTCGGATTTTTAGCAGTGCTAAATCCATTGGTGATTCGGACCATTGCTGAAGAAGATTGAAGGATTACCAAGTTGGTTTATAGAAGAAAGTTGAGTATGAGATAAGTTTTCGGTTGCGATTAAATTATACCGAATGTCAGAATGCACAGCCAGTAAGCATTTAATGTCGTTGAAATCAGATGTGAGATGTCGGCAATAAGTGAGATGTTGAGATATTATTAAGACAGTTGCAGTAATGGAGGTAAATAAAGTTTACCTTTATGGTTGGAATTGTGATATGACCAGAGAATGGTCAAGTTATTCCACATCAGAACAGAAATTTCAACGAAATTCTCAAATATAGTTAAGTCGGAGAAGTTGAAGTTAGAAAATATCAATATTGATATTGAGTAAAAATATTTCTCGAAAGAGAAGCAAGTTTAGTATAGTAAGATGTTAGTATAGAATGGAGATGTGACTTGTTAGTGATGACAAGTGACATCGACATTAAGGTACAATGCATATAGATGTTCCGCACCCGAAGGGCCCCGGGTAGTGGGTAAATCGTATGCAATGTATCGCATAGTCAGTCAGATAAGTATTTTATATCAATTCTTCTTTAAAGTTGTCCAGTGTGTATAAAGTTTTACGTAACAATGTTACGTGAGTACGTGTGCGATTCAGAGTATGTGCTTTTGCACAATGAGTTTCAGTAAGATTTAACCTACGAGGACCAGCCGATAGAAGTTTCGGACCAGAAGGTTCATTGGCTGAGGAATTGAGATATTTCCTCGTAAGTATAAAATGGAATCGCCACATAGCGTTAGATGCCACTGGGGAGTGAGAAGTTGATGTTAGCACTCGTTTTTCCATATTTCGAGTTCTGATATATATATATACATAATTTGTATATCTCAGATTCAGTATTTCCGAGGGCAGAAATAGTTTTAAGGGGGGTAGATTGTAATATCCCATTCAATAATTAATAAAAGTAATTATTTTAGTTCTAAGTTTGAACTAATTACTTTTATTTATAATGCTCGTTCCTAGTTTCGAGCCCAGTTATTAAGTTATTCAGTTAAAAGTTCAACTTTAATTTAATTCAGTAATCGAGCCAGTTCAGTAATTAATTAATTCCGGTCTGTTTATTTTTATAAATGGATTTATAAGACGAAATTAATTTATATAAGATGATGAATAATAGAAATTGAGTGTATTTTGATTAATCGTTTAAGATACGTAGTGAACTGAGCCCAAGTGTTCGGTCATGAGTTGAACATAATTAAGAAATAGCCGAGCCTTAGTATTAAATACTTAGAATTTTTCTAAGTGTTTAAGTCATAAAAAAAGTGAGAAAATTTATTTAGACATTATAGTCTATTTAAATTATTTTAAGAGAAACCGAAATAGTTAGAATTTTCGGTTTTACGGTAATCGTTCGATTTAAGTCCGAATGTGGTTCCGTAAATGTAGAATGTTACAAGATAATTATATTAGATCTTAAGAATCAATATGTTCATTAAATTGAAGAAAGATATTTTTTTTTCATCAACCATCAACACGTTAACTTTATCTTATTTAGTGGAAGATTAGTAAGCCAACATGATAAAAGTTTCTACTATTTTAAGTCAAAAATTTTAATATAATAAGTATCTTGAAGTGATGTATTAAAATAGACTATAACCAGCCGTGGAGACTTTTATTCAGCATTATTCACGCCATGTTGTGTTGGGTTCGCTAGTACCGTACGGGCTTTAAGCAGCGGAATTTAAAATTTTTCAAAGTAAGTATTTATCGTATAAATACAACATCCGTATATACTAACTGCGAATTAACTGATCGTCATCTTTAAAACATGCATCATATACAAATTTTGATTTGTTATATAAAATTAAGTACCATTACAAATATTTACCGTATGTCTTGAACTCCTTCAACGACGATGTGGATTGTGGGAATCGGTTCCCGGTTTGATAACTTCAACGGATTGAGGTTACTCACTTTAGGAATCCAAGTGTCTTCCCTCTAAACGTATCCACCCTATGAAGCCCGGTTCCGACGACCTTCCTTCGCTAGTAGGAATGTCTCGGTTTTCTTGTATAGGAATATGTATGAATTTTATTTTGGGAAATTTCAAGAACTCTTTCTTGATGTTTATGAAGAACTATTCTTCTTTCTAACACTTAGAAATTTTAGGAATGAATTTCCCTTAAATGCAAAACCATTTTGCATCTATTTATACTAAACATTTTAGCATAAAATAATCAACATTTAGTAATATTTAAATAAAATCAGATTTTATTTAAATAATATTTACTAACTATTGACTTTGAATTTACTACCTATTGACTTTGAAAATAATAAATAATGTTAAGTGGTTCAAACCACCTTTAACCACCATTTTATTATAATCATATTTATTATTTTAATCCTTAAATCATATTTAAAGATAAAAATAATAATAGAATAATAAATCTTGAGAATCTTTTCAAGACTTTATTATTATATTCATTTTCCCAATTTACATCTATATTATAATAATCATATTATTATTATTTTGGTTTGGAAATTTAAAATGCAATTTTAAATTCCAACATATTAATTTAGTAATTACCTTAATTACTAAAGTAATATCCAAAATGTAATTAATCAATCTTATTGATTAATATATTCCTTTTAATTGATATCTAATCAAATTAGATTATGTCAATTAATTCTAACTCTTTAGAAATACAATTTTCACCTTTGTTCATAATAGGTGTGGCCTTTTAGGTTCACCTTAATACTAGTAGTGGGTTTACAACTCTTTGTAATTTGAGTTAATCACATTAACTCTTATTCATGAATTAACCCTTTAATTCAAGAACCCACATATCATGGGAACACCTAGCAAGTAGCATGAATCTAGTATTAAGTGAATAGCGAGTAAACCTATTCCGATTACAACTCCATACATGTAAAATCCTTTCGACATCTAATTTCCCGATTAAGTCTTGGGTATGATTTTGTCGAAACCCAAATTGACTTAATAACTATGATTCTATTTCAAGTTTATTAACCCTGTTATGAATCACTATTCATCTCTGCCTTGGCCAAGGACTTTGGATTAATAACTATGAAACACATAGGAAATTCACTTATCTTCATAAGTGTCGAATCCTTTATTGGCCACTAACAAACTTCCATACATATTAACATAATACCCAACTTATCCCTTTAAACGATAGTGCTAGCTACCAAAAAGATAAATCAAAGTAGAATGTAATATGCACAAAGTTACCATTGTGCCTCAAGTCTTAGGATTAGTCATGTACTATTGTAACATGAAAATTCTTATTCGACTGAATAAATTCTTCATTAAGAATTTTCATACGGTCATGTTCAGTGAACTTGTTCTCTAACAAGCACCCACATAAATGTACTTACGTCTTACGCTAATGTTGATGGAATGCAACATTCTTGTCCAACAAGCATACAAACTATGTGCAAGTCTTTTATGGATTATTCGATATCCCATCTCGAAACATCCATCGACTTGGAACTGTATTTAAGATCACGGCTTTCAAGATATATTCCATGATCACCATCTCTATGCGCAACCATACCTTATAACCATAAGTGATCTAGGGATTTTATCTTAAGTGCAATTATAAGATAAATGCCTTCTCTTAAGATAAAGAAATGCCTTATTCATAATATAATTCCAATAGACTGTATTTACAAGTAGAATACGTCCAATTAGATTGGAACGCCGGGTACCCTACTCTAACAATCTCCCACTTGCCCTAGTTCCAATCACTCATGTATCTAAGACCCATCTTCTCAAGATGTCCTTCGAACACTTTCTGTGATAAAGGCTTAGTTAAGGGGTCTGCTATATTTTCTGCTGAGTCGACTCGCTCCATTACGACGTCGCCTCTACCAATGATTTCTCTAATCAAATGGTATCGTCTCATAATGTGTTTGGATCTTTGATGAGATCTTGGCTCCTTTGCTTGTGCAATAGCCCCATTGTTATCACAATAAATCATTATTGGATCAACAACAGATGGTACTAAACCCAACCCTTGGATGAAGTTCCTTATCCAAACAGCTTCTTTTGCAGCATCAGATGCAGCAATATATTCAGCCTCTGTCGTAGAGTCAGCAATCGTTTCTTGTTTGGAACTTTTCCAACTAACTGCTGCTCCATTCAGAGTAAATAAGTATCCAGACATGGATTTATAGTCGTCTTTATCGGACTGAAAACCAGAATCAGTAAAGCCTTCTAGTTTCAGTTCTCCATTGCCGTATACCATAAGGATATCTTTAGTCCTTCGTAAATACTTAAGAATCATCTTAACGGCTTTCCAGTGTTCTTCACCTGGATTAGACTGATATCTGCTCGTTACACTAAGTGCATGAGCCACATCAGGTCTTGTACATAACATTGCATACATAATGCTACCAATAGCTGATGCATAAGGTATATGACTCATCTGTTCTCTTTCTTCAGGTGTCTTTGGAGACATCGTCTTAGAAAGTGAAACCCCATGACTCGTTGGAATATGTCCTCGTTTGGATTCTTCCATGCTAAACCGTTTTAGCACTTTATTTATGTACGTTGACTGGGATAGTCCGATCATCCTTTTAAATCTATCTCTATAGATTTTTATCCCTAGGATAAATGATGCTTCTCCCAAGTCTTTCATGGAAAACTGTTTTGACAACCATGTCCTAGTTGACTGCAACATCCCTACATCATTCCCAATGAGTAGGATGTCATCAACATATAGAACAACAAATGTAACTGCACTCCCACTAACCTTCTTATAAACACATGGTTCATCCGGATTCTTATGAAAATCAAACGTTTTGATCGTTTCATCAAACCGAATATTCCAACTCCTCGAAGCTTGTTTAAGTCCATAAATAGACCTTTGAAGTTTACAAACCATTTGTTCACTCCCACTGGATATGAAACCTTGCGGTTGTTTCATATACATGTCTTCCTTAATGTTTCCATTAAGAAAAGCAGTTTTCACATCCATTTGCCATATCTCGTAGTCATAATACGCAGCTATGGCTAGCAATATCCGAATAGATTTAATCATTGCTACTGGTGAAAAAGTTTCCTCATAATCAACACCTTGTTTTTGAGTATAACCTTTAGCAACCAGTCTT
>BKCP01004761.1:454828-474541 GCA_008636005.1 Striga asiatica
AAGTCTTAGGATTAGTCATGTACTATTGTAACATGAAAATTCTTATTCGACTGAATAAATTCTTCATTAAGAATTTTCATACGGTCATGTTCAGTGAACTTGTTCTCTAACAAGCACCCACATAAATGTACTTACGTCTTACGCTAATGTTGATGGAATGCAACATTCTTGTCCAATAAGCGTACAAACTATGTACAAATCTTTTATGGATTATTCGATATCCCATCTCGAAACATCCATCGACTTGGAACTGTATTTAAGATCACGGCTTTCAAGATATATTCCATGATCACCATCTCTATGCGCAACCATACCTTATAACCATAAGTGATCTAGGGATTTTATCTTAAGTGCAATTATAAGATAAATGCTTTCTCTTAAGATAAAGAAATGCCTTATTCATAATATAATTCCAATAGACTGTATTTACAAGTAGAATACGTCCAATTAGATTGGAACGCCGGGTACCCTACTCTAACATGTTGGTCATCTAGTGTAGGAGAAATAAATGTGCTACTTAATGATATATTTTATTATACAAGTTAAGTTTTTATATTCCATTCAAATCAAAGTTGGTGAGACAATTATATCATCTAAGAGTTCATATACGTGATTTTATACATGGGGAAAATAAATGATCTATAAAAATAATATTTTTTTATGCTACATGTTAGTTTTTTTATGATTTCTCCATAAAGTGTGCTGAGCAATCCTTATCATATTTGAGAACTTTTATACACCTTATTTCATCAGATTTTTAGGAAGTATTACACGGCTCAATTCATCTATATAAAACCCCTCATTTAGCTAGAGAAATCAGAAGTTTCTCATTTGGGTTTAAGGTGAAAAAAATAAAAAAAAAAATCAGAAATTTTAGAGTATTCTATAGCCGTGAGCATGCAAGTCAATTTACGAGAGTTTATCGAGAACCAAGGCCAAGTTCATGTTCGATGTCATATAACCGAAACATCATCCTTCATATTAGTAAAATTCTTTGAAGGAGGTAATATTTCTATATTCTTTTAGTTATCAAGATTTTATTTTGAAAGATTAAATGGGTTTAAGGTTCATTGATTTGATAATTAAATAAATTCATAAGAATTTGATTATATGCTGCTTATTATGTGGGTTTTGCTGCATCAAAAGTTTAATCAATATAAAATTATTCAAGCTATGCCTTAGTTGTAGAAAGAGGAAAGCATGAGATGAAGTATTGAGCATTTCGAATCTATACATCTACAGTCTATTTTGAATCGAGTTTTCTATAGAAAATGATTTCAGAAAAATATGAAACTTTTTATGTGAAGTCATGATTATATTAGTGATATGTATGTGAAATTTTAGATTATTTGGAAGTGGAATGAGCTCTATATAAATCATTGATTTAGACTCTGTAGAAAATGATTTCTGTCTAGAATTGTTGACTTATGACCTTGAAATTCCCTATCTATAGATATTCTATTACTTTAAATTTTTTTTTGGTTAATTTATGTGTAAGTTTAGAATGTCCAGCTCGAATTTCAGCCTTAGATGATTTTAATAGCAAGTTATAGAGAATGTTAAATTATACGCTGTCTGATTTTGAGTTCTAAAAACTGCAGCAACTTTAAACTTGAATAACTCGAGATATATGCATGATAAAATTATGAAATTTTAATGACATGTCTAAATATGAGTTAAGAATATGACTGTTAAGTTCATAATTTAAAGATGAGAAATGAATAAGTTATGAATATAAGAAAGCATATATGTAAAGATAAGTATATATGTGAAAGAATATGCATGAAATGTTTAAGTTTAAATACTTAATCAAGTATAATGTGAAATATAGTTATTTTTCACATTTGAGTTATGACATGTTATGAGACATATTGATGTTTAAGAATATATGATTTATATAAGGTTAAGTAATTAACCTTAAGTAAAAAGAGAAGTTAAGTATAAACTTGAGTAAAAGCAAGTTTAATGAAATTTCTAGAAAATTGGGATAAGTTAATAATCCTAAAGAACTTATTGAATATACGAGCATAGTACTTAGTATATTTGTCTATATTTGATGTAACTTGCAGATACAGTACCAGTACAGCACTTATCATTTTTCAAATGCTTTCAAAGACAAAAGGTGGGGACCCTGAATGGGTATCACGTTGAGTACGATATTGATGTCATAGGGGATGAGGAGACCATCAGTTGTCTCAAAAGTTATATCCCGAAGTTAAGGTTTATTACGCTTGGGATGAGGAGGCATTAATTTGTCTCATAAGATTATATCCTAAGTTCTGGTGGAGGCGAAACGGGCCTTAGAAATATCCATCAGAGTGTGCACACGTACCCGATTAACCATCGGCCAGAGAAATGAAAGTTTAAGTTTAAGTTACCGATCAGATATCGGTTTATGATTATCCATATTTGTTACTCACCCCCATGAGTTTTAGTTTCAGGTAACAGGTTGAAGAGGAGGTGTGAGTGGAGCAGTGTTGGTGTGGATCGTGGATTCAGATGAAGACAAGCTTTGATACGGACATTTAAAACAGTCTGTATAATTAACCACGTTTTTAAGTATTTCCGCTATGCACATTGAGTATTGAATTTGTATTTTAATGACTTTTAGATACAAGTTTGTACCATTATGAGAAATATGATTATGGTATTTTAAAATGCAAGTTTAAAGGAAATATGTTTTAATTATGTCTAAAGAAGTATTAGACAAAAGTTTAAAGATAAACGGATTTTCAAGATGATGAGTTTGAGTAGCATTCCGAGTTAGTCGAAAAAGATTTCGAAAGAATTAAGTATATACGAAGTAAAAATTGCGAAAAATTTACTCTGATAAGCGGGGTGTTACAGAGCCCATGGGGCATTCGAAGCATGACCCGAGCGAGGGCCTTTGATACATCTACCGGCAGTAGTCTATTGGTATAGGTGTGCACATGAGTCTATTATTAACATGTTTGATAGGAGATTGGGATAATTAATTGATTTGTATACATGCTGAGACCATACCTTATTGATTATTGATTATTGTTTCATTATTGTGAATAATGTTTACTGCATAGTGGTGAGCACTACTTTTTTCAACTGTGCTCATCCCCACCTCAAATTCACGTTTCAGGTGAAGCGAGGCAGGTACGACGACGGAGTAGAGCGAGTGGTGGTCGGTCTATGAGACCGGTTATTAATTGATTTTGCTTCCGCTATATTTATGCATTTTCGAACTTTGAGAATTTATGGAGTATTGAGATACTATTGGGGAGATGTCCCGTTTACATTGTCATGTCTTTAAACTTGAGATTTATTTTGGGAACCTGTTTTGGGCGAATTGAGGATTTATGGATTTATGAATCCCGTTTTGGGAGTTAGATGATTTATGTTATGGTAATGATTTGAAATAAATGAGTAACGCCACAAATGCTTGTAATAAATTTTGAAAAATTTATTCTGATTTTCGGCAAATAAAAGTGGGGCGTTACAACTACGCTGTCCCAAAAGTTAAAATTATCAACAACGACGATAGAGCCATTCGAGGTCCAGGTAGCCAATGGTGAACGGTTAAGGTGCACCGATTCTTATCGCAAGGTGCCAATCAAATTTCAAAGAGTCACCATCAAGGTCGATCTCTACGCGCTGCCCTTGGTTGGACCCGATGTTGTGTTAGGAGTCCAATGGATCGAAGGTTTGGGAGAAGTAACCACCAATTACCGAACCGGGGTCATGAAGTTCAAGTCAGGAGAGCAAAAATCACATTGAGGGCAAGTGATAACGGTGGGACCCCTGGTTGGTTTCAAAAGCATCGAGCGGGTTTGGCACAAGGGAGGCCAAATCTTTACCGTCGTGGTTGAGAATACAAGTGCGCACATAGCCGAGGCCGAGCAGCAGCAGGACAAAGTGCGCGGGTTACTTGAGGAGTTCGACCGTGTGCTGGGCGAGCCTAAGGGTCTACCAACACACCGGGAGTTCGACCACCGCATACCTTTGACCAATGAACAGCATGCCGTACACGTCCATCCATACCAGTACGCACACTTTCAGAAGACTGAGATTGAAAGGCAAGTTGGAGAGATGCTTGAATCCGGGCTCATCCAACATAGCTCAAGCCCGTTCTCATCACCGGTCCTACTAGCATAGAAGAAAGATGGCACGTGGAGGTTCTGCACCAACTATCGAGCACTGAATGCCGCAACAATCAAGGACCGCTTTCCCATACCTAGTGTCGACGATATGCTCGACGAGTTAGGAGGATCACCCTATTTCTCTAAACGCGACCTTAGGGCCGGGTACCATCAGATTCGACTCCACAAGGCTGACATTCTGAAGACTGCCTTTCACACACACCAGGGGCATTACAAATATTTGGTGATGCCGTTTGGGCTATGCAACGCCCCTTCCACTTTTCAGTTCACCATGAACTCCATCTTCAAGGACCATCTGCACAAGTTCGTCTTAATATTCTTTGACGACATCTTGGTCTACTCAAAGACATGGGACGAGCACATTGAGCACCTACATGTGGTACTCGAAATCTTGGAAGCCAACTCATTCCACATCAAACCATCAAAGTGCTCGTTTGGAGAAGAGATGGTCGAATATCTTGGTCACTTTATCTCTCACGAGGGCGTAAAAGTCGACCCAAAGAAGATTGAGGCTATGGTCGACTGGCCTAAACCGACAAGCCTAACACAACTATGCGGATTCCTAGGACTCACGGGCTACTACCGGAAGTTCGTAAAGGACTACGGGACCATTTCCAAGCCATTAACTGAGATGACCAAGAAAAGAGGATTCAAGTGGACCAGTGCTAGCAAGACCTTATTCGAGAAGCTTAAGGGCGCAATGACCACGACGCCCGTGCTAGCAATGCCAAAGTTCAAAGTTTTGTTCGAGGTACACACGAACGCAGGTGACATAGGGATTGGCCCGGTGCTAGTACAGGAAGGACGTCCATTGGCCTTTCTTAGTAAGGCGCTAGGCACGACTCGACTGGTGCTGTCCGTGTACGTGAAGGAGATGCTTGCGGTCGTAGAAGCTGTGCAATGCTGGAGGCCCTATCTATTGGGGCGGCACTTTCAAATTGTGACCAACCAACAGCCGCTCAAGCACTTGCTCGAGCAAAGGATCGTGACGACCGAGCAGCAGAAGTTTGTCTCGAAGCTCATGGGCTTCGACTTCGAGATAGTGTACCGACTAGGCTGACAAAATGCCGTGGCCGACGCACTATCAAGACGGACGGACGTCGCCGAGCTAGAAGCCATAACCGAGCCAACATGGGCTGTATGGGAAGAAGTCAAGAAGGCACAAGAGGACGACGCCCAATGCCAAGACTTGCGCCGGGCGATTGAAGCAGGTGACGCTGCTATTGCCGACTACGAGCAACACAATGGCTTTGTACTACACCGAGGCTGGGTGTTTGTACCCGACAACGGGTAACTCCGCGAGAGAATTATGCAGCACTTTCTCGACTCAAAGATCGGAGGGCACTCGGGATTCTACCGTACATGGATGAGGATGGCCAATACCTTCTTTTTGCCAAGGCAGCAGGGCGCGGTTCGGGAATATGTCGCACACTGCGACAAGTGCTAGCGCACTAAGGCCGACGCACGGCGACCGGGTGGCCTACTGCAACCTTTGTCGGTGCCCGAGAGGATCTGGGAAGACATCACTATGGACTTCATCGAAGGGCTGCCAATCTCTAATGGGTTCAATGGAGTCATGGTCGTGGTGGATCGACTTACAAAGTATGCACACTTCATACCCATTACGCATCCCTACACGGCGAAATCCATTGCCAAGTTATTTATCGAATATATTATGAAGTTGCACGGGGTACCACGCTCGATAGTCTCCGACCGCGACCGGATCTTCATGAGTAGCTTTTGGTCTAAATTCTTCAAGCTACAAGGGACCAAGCTGTCAATGAGTTCAGCCTACCACCCACAAACGGATGGGCAAACCGAGGTGACCAACCGCACGCTAGAACAATACTTACGGTGCTACATGCATCAATTTCTGAAGAAGTGGGAAAATTTTCTACCATGTGCTAAATATTGGTGCAATACCACTTACCACGGCTCGACCAAGACAACACCATTCGAGCTTGTGTACGGGCGCAAACCGCCTACGCTCGTGGGTTACTCAGAAGGAGGTGCGATCAACGATGAAGTTGGTCGAGAACTTGAGGAGCGAGATTTGATGTTGCGTGAATGGAAGAAAACCTTAGAAGGCTCGATCAACCGCATGGATACCTTTCATGAAGGCAAAAGGCGCGAGGAAAGTTTCGAGCCGAGTGACTATGTATACTTGAAGATACGGCCATCTAGACAACGCACAATGACACAAAGGGCCGCGATGAAGCTTGGGGTGCGCTACTACGGGCCATATCAAGTTTTGAAGCGCATAAGAAAAGTAGCTTATCGCCTGGAGCTTCCAAAGAGTTCGCATATCCATCTGGTTATACATGTCTCGCAACTCAAGAGGAGTTTGGGTGAAGCGCACAAGTGGTGCGAAGAGCTGCCAGCGACGGCGACCGATGGACAAGTCATTGTAAGGCCAAGTCACGAGATCGAGTATTGGCAAGTGAGGAAGGCTGGCGCTAACGTTGGGAAGTATTAGTCGAGTGGGAAGAGTTGCCAATGGAGGAAGCCACTTGGGAGGATGTAGATGAGATGCGCGATCAATTTCATGATTTCGTCCTTGATGACAAGGAAACACTTAAAGGGGACGGGAATGATGCGGATAGGGCGAGACAACTCAAGAACGCATCGAGCCGCGCCTACCATGCACGCATGAGGCTAGCGCGACGCACGGGTGAGACACAGGCCATTGATGGTGAAGTGTGCGGGGAGCGCCAAATGGGCGAGCAGGTACCGACGGGCGATGGCACGCGACTGGCGCGCGAGTACGATACGCAGGCGACGGGGATAGACGCGCGCACGATAGGCACATCGGGAAGAAGTACGAAGGGCGCAGAAGGTGACGAGGACGCGGCGGGTGCCAAGGACGCGCGCGATAAAGCCGCGATGCGCGGGGCGGGTGTGCACGCATGATAGAAGGCGGCGCGACCTTAGTCCTCGAGGACTAAGGCAAAGCGCGCGGGCGGTGGGGGATTCGAGGCGGCGTGAAGGGCAGCTAGGGTTCTCTACTTGGAGTACAAGACAAGATCCCTTAGGATTCTCTAGGTATTTAGTTTCCTTCATTTCATAAGATTTCTAGATTGTTTAGGATACTTAATATTTTATTGCATTATTAGAATTATAGTTAGATTAGGACTAGATCTATTTGATGCCTATATAAAGGTCCTTCCTCTTGTTATTTTTATTCATTGAAGATCATAATGAAAATCGAACTTTTGTTCAAACACTTTGCTAGATTTTTTCTTGATTTCTTTTGCAATTTTAATCATTTCGTGGGGTGTGGGTGTGTGAACCTCCAAGACACCTATCGTCGGTTCAAGGCATGAGTTTGTGGCTTACCGGCAGTCGGGACACGCAATCTTCATCAGCGCGTCCCAGCGGGCCCAACGCCCTATATGGAAGGTTAGGGCGACCCCAGCCCTATTTAAACCCTTCTCTCCCCTCCCCAAGACTTGCAAACACTCCCCCACCCCTCCAAAATGGCCACCACATCCTCCCTTAAAAAATTTCGATCGGCGCCCCTCCACCGCACCCGTGCACCGCCGGCGACCCGCGAAGCATCCCCACGTGAACGGCGACCAACTCTAGCATCCTCCAGCCCCTGTTTTGACCCTCACGACCAGCAAGAGGCCAATCGCTGCTGTCCAAGATGGTCCCGACCTCCAGCGAGCCGAGCCCCACTGTCGAGCCGCCCTACGCGCACGTCCGAGCCCCGATCCCCTTTCCCTTGTGCTCCTTTGAGTGCAAGGACCCCGAGATTGGTACTTGATGGTTGTACCTTCTCTAAATTTCAAAATTGATGATGTTATGTGGCTGTCCCTTATTGATTTGCTATGAAATTATTGATAATATGTGAAAAGTTTAAAATTGTGCATGTTTGATTAAGTTTTGATGAAACCTTGTTGTATCCGTGTTAATTTCGTGAATTGTTGTGGAATATGGAACCTAGGAACGTTCTTACACATTTGGAAATGGTTTTGGACGATTTGGTCGAGTATATTTGGTGTTTTGGATTTTTGAATCCGATCTAGTCTTCAAATTTTGTAAAAACAAGATCTAAATGAATACTCGGGATTTTAATCTGAAATTTTTGTGGGTAACCTCCTGTGTTGATATGCTAACTTGTTTAAAAATTGCAAAGGAAAATTCGATGAATAACCTGTCGAACATGTGTTTTCAAATTCGGGTCAGATTATTGTAAAATCGATATAAAATCGAGTCTTGATCATTTTTATTTGATCTTCTGGGAATCTTGATATTTTGTTATGATCTCTGTTGTGTCCAAATGTCAAATGAAAACTCGATCGTTTGCCTGGAGAACATGAAAAACCCTAATTTTAATCTTATTTTGCAAAAATGAGTTAACTAGGTTAATTAAATTTTTAAGGGTTGATCTCTGGTAAAAGTATGTGTTTTTAAGTCTATTTCAATATGGTAAGATTTCGTAAAGTTTGGTCAAGTCGATTTTAAAAAGGTTTGGTGCTTTCATTTTGCTGTCTTTTTTACCCCCACCCGTGCCCAGAACATGCTAGCGTCGCCCAGGACCCCGCGGTGGCCATCAGCCGGCCCTCAGACAGCGCCCAGCGTGCCCAGACCGTGCCCCTGCCGTGCCCAGCGACCCCAACAATGCGCCCCAGCGCCATGTACCGCGCCGCCTAGATCTAGACCCGTGCCAGATGCACACAGACCGCGCCCTAGTGCGCCACCATGACCCGGCCCGTGCTAGACCGCCCGGCTACAACCCGACTGAGCCCGAATCCGGTCCTTTGACCTCGTTGAACCATTTTTCCGATTTTTCCGAACCTCTTGACTTCTGTTGACCTATTTGACCATATTTGATCTCATTTTTCGTGTAAAGTCAATTTCTAAAATTTTTAAAAATAAAATCCCGAGTCTAGCTTTCAAAACCTAGTGTTCCAACTTCCACAGAACTTCACGAACAGCTTAGTCGAAAATGTTCGGCTAAGTATGACTATTTTGTGATTTCATTCTAAGGGTCAAGATAAGATACTTATGAAGTTATCTTGACTAAAATGTAGGTGTTTGACGAGTTGACATCGCAACCTATCACAGCAGACCGGTGATATTTCCATTCTGCTGAACCAGGTGGGTTTTATTTAAAAATTGTCTATGCAATAAATTGTTTTCTTTACTTTTGTATGATCAATGTATGCATGTGAACCATGTAGCCTTCGATGTGAGCTGTACCGGCCGTCAAACGGTTATCCCCATAGCTATAGAACGTACCCGTTGGGTAATCTCCTTTTGGGAACCGTAAGACCTGAGCATGGGCCTTGGCTGGTGAACCCCGTTGTAAGACCAAGGCGAGGTCTTGGCCGGCGGGGTGGTTTACTCCTACTGGCTAGGGGATCGATAGAAGCCCAATGGGCATTTGAGATATTTTACCCAGCAGTAGTCTATGCGTATGTGTGCACATGAGTCTTGATTTTATGACGATATTATGATGGGAGATTGGGATACTTAATTGTTTCATGTACATGCTGTGATCATACTGATTTATATTATGTTTATCATTTATTGCATAGTGGTGAGCACAACGTTTTCCATATGTGCTCACTCCCACCTGAAATTAACATTTCAGGTTGAGCAGGGCAAGCATGACGACGAGAATGGGTGAGTGGTAGTCGGTCTTTTTGACCCGATTATTTAGTTGTTGCTTCCACTATTTTATGAACTGATTTTACGATATTATGAAGTTATGAACTCTGAGGTTTTATGACGTGTTGAAATAATGTTGGGGAGATGCCCCGTGAACACTGTAATTTTGGGAGCCCGATTTGCGTAAAATGTTGATTTATGATTTTATTAATCCCGATTTGGGAGTTGATTAATGTCATGTGATGATGATTGATGTTGAATTTAAATGAGTAACGCCATAAGTGTTTTGAAATGAATTTCGAAAATTAAATTGATTTTCTGAAAAGCCATGGATTTTCATTAAATCAGAGTGGGGCGTTACAGTGTGGTATCAGAGCAGGTCTATGTTTTTGTAGACTGCTTTATGTGATTTATATGAACTCTGTGAGAGTAAGTGAATATTATGATGTAACTATGACCACTCACTTTCGTCGTGCCGCGCCAACTCAGGTATGAATACATGAGGAATATTGTATTGCTTATGTGAAATAGTATGATATTATAAGATGTAAATTGGGGCTTAGGAATTTATCCTCCTACTTTTAAACATTCTTGAACTCTAGATGAGTGGCGAACTTAGTTGTATGAACTTGAACTCTAGCGGTATAGAGTTAAGTTTCGACTTGGGAATCTGCTTGTTTGAAAATTCGATATGATGTTATCGAGTTGAATTTTGTTTATAGTAGTGCTCTCGCTATAAATTTAGTGTCTTCGAGTGAGGGCCATTTCACAATGCCATCTCGAAAGGAAAAGGCTTAAGCGAAGGGAGCAGACAACCGAAGAAGTCCCAGGTGTGCGAGATATTCGGATGTCGGTAACCATAATTAATAAGACCATTAGACACGTATTAGAATCCAGTCAAATGCGAACTGGGAGTAGAGTCTGGGCGCCTTGTCCACACTATTTTCCGACCACGATGTGTAGCGCCCCGATCAGTTATAATATTAGAACGGTTGCACCTGCTCGACTATAAAGTGAAATCGGTATTTCAGATTTTCTCGAGATATGTTATTTCGAGGAATTTATATGCTAAGTGCTCATTTATATAGCAAGTATGTATATTTTTCCTTGGAATTTTCTTCTTTGTGTTAAGGCCAAGATCAATCCATTAATTGGATTTTTAAGTGATCACAATTAGGCCCTAGAAATTAATTGGCCTCAAGCCCAGTCATCAAGTCATTCAGCTATAAGTTCGACTTTAAGTCGAGAGTATTCTCGGTTAATTCCATTCAGCAATCGAGCCAGTTTCAGAAAATAATTCCGATCCTTTTATTTTAGAAATGGACATCAGTAGTCGGGATTAATTATTTCAAGTTGACAAATCGAAATCAAGTATATTTCTAGAAATCGTCTAAGTCAAGTCATGACCGGAACTGAGTATGTTCGGCCACGAGCCTCACGCCTAGTCCCGTGCCAAGACACCGGGACAAGTGTAGTGCCCCGACTTTTATTTATATAATGCTCGACTATTTCAGATTTATTTAATATTTTATTTAGATCAAGCTCGATTATCTTACCTTATTTTATTATGCTAATATTTTATTTAGATTATGCTCTGTTATAGTTTCAGTTAGTAAGCTCGTATTTTTGAGTTCCCTTTTGGAGTGAGACGAGAATTATTCGAACGAGATTTTATCTCAAAATCGGAAAAATTTTTTAGTCTAAGTATCGGTTCATTTTGTTGGAGAAAAATGGCCGTGAGTTTTAGCCCGTTTATTCCTTTTTGAACCGGGAATAATTTTCCATAGTCGAGATGAGTTTTGGGTCCGAGAATAATCGAGATATCGCGCGAAAACGAGTTTCGGCCGAATCGCCCGCGCCAGGGGCCAACCGGACGCCCAGCAGACCAGCAGCACGCGCCAGGCCCGACCAGGTGCCCAGCAGGCCCAGCAGCACGCGCCCAGCAGCCCAAAACCGAGGCCCAATGCAATTTTTGGCCCAATCTTTGGTCCATTGACCATTTGACCCGAGCTATGACCACATTAAGTAAGGTAAACAAGACCATTTGGTCTTCCAAGGTTTGCCAAACAAGAACCAAGCAAGGGGGACAAGGGGACATGTCTTGTTTTATGTCCCCAAGGCATGTCCCCCACTATAGATTTGAGCAAGACCACTTAAACCAATTCCTATCAACCAAATTCGGTTCCAACACTTAGAATACCAGAGTTAGTCATCATTTTCACTCTCAAAGATCGGCACTTTTCGGCAAAAACTCTGGCGAACCACTATTGCCCCAAAACGCGCGAACCGAGCCTCCAACGAGCCACCAGCCATTCCGTTTGATTTCCACCGAGCCATCGTAACACCCCGCCTACTATAACTTTGACTCACGAAAAACTGGGTAAAATTTTCGCGAGGGTTTTCGAAATATACTGCAACTGTTTTTGAAAAACATTTAAACTTACTAGCTAACAGGATGCTACTTACTTACTGACTTACTCCTCTTTTTCTGATACTTATGCACGTGCCCAAATCAACATATAAAATTCGACTGAGGAAAATACGGATGAGGAAAAATTAAACGTGCATACATACTAGGTCTGGGTTGGCAGTGCGGAAGCGTATTATAAAGTACGGTACAATCTGAAATTATTATACATGCCAACATAACATAAACATAAACAAATGTCCAGCTGACGCGGACACCACCACACCACCATGCTCGGCTCACGCTCCGGGCTGCACTCAATCACCTAAAAAGATAATAGTGGGGGTGTGAGTACTTATCCACTGTACTCCGCAAGAACCAGCGTTGAATAAACAGCACGTATAATCGAATATCATAAACTCAGTATATACATAAATAAAATGTTACTGTACTGGTCCAGGCTACCGGTAACTGGTTGGTTCTCATGTGATCACGTTCTGGGGGTCGCCTCCCCAGAAACCCAAGATGACTCTACTGGGAGTCAAACTATACTGGGCGAGTGACTCTACTGGGAGTCAACATAAAATGGACAACGAACGGAAAAACTGGACCGTTCGGGTAAGATATATCTATATACATACCTCATAAATGGTACAAGATTATAGGCAATGTAATACCCAGTGCAGGGCCCCCACCTGAAAACTTGGAATTCCGATGCAAGTGCTGATACTGGGTAGCGGCCGGAGGCTCGACTTTCCTTAGGCTACATAAATATTTAAGCAAAATAATGCTAAGTATAATGCTCGGAATATTTAATGATATGCAAAAAATGCTCGGACTTATCTACACGATTAAACTGGACTGGACTGGCTCGGAAAAATACTAAAAATTCCGGAAAGAGACTCGGATCGGAAATCATGAATCAAAACTGACTCGAACCGCCGGTCGAACCGGCCGGTTCGCTGACTGGCCAGACCGCCGGCTCAGCTGAACCGGGCGGTCGGGCGCTGGCTCGGGTTGNGGCCAGAGGCTGCTGGCACGGCCCTGGCACGACTGGTGCCCTCGGGTGCACGCTGGGCACGGCCGGGGCTTGACTGAGGGCCTATCGTGCGCCTGGGCATGGACGGGCACTGGCCAAACGCTGCTGGCACGGGGAAGGCGCTGACAGAGGCCCCTCGGGCGCCGTCGGGCGTCCCCGAGGTCACTGGGCACTCGGGCGGCTCGGGTAGGTCTAGGGCTCGATTTTTAAAATGTCTGAGACATACTTCTTGATATTCCAAGACTTAGAAAATTATTCTAAGTATAAATACCAAGACTTGGCTATGCTCGAGAATTAACTTGAACAATAATCGGAACCAAACTAGGGTACAAAGTCAATAATTTCTCGAGTTGAATATCTAAAATTTAACAACCCAAATTAATGGATTGATCTTGACTTATACTTAACATAGAAAATTCCAAAGATAGATCTATCATATTTTGAGCATTTAGCATATATAATATAACTCAGAATTTCTAAAAATACGGATATCACTTATAGTCGAGCAGTGAAACCGTTCTTATTCTTATTACTGATTCGGAGCGTTACAACCTATCCTCCTTAAAATATTTCCGTCCTTGGAAATACAAAACTAAGGTGCTAGGCCAGAAGATTCTACTACAGTGTTATAAACATAAGAACATAAATAAAAGTACACAAGGTACAACTGATGCGACTTAAAACTCGAAATCTGGATATCGAGCTCTGATCTCGGCCTCTCTCTCCCAAGTGGCTTCCGACTCGTCGTGGCGACTCCAGCAAACTTTGACGAGCTCTATATCTCTGTTCCTTAGCCGACGGACCTTTCGGTCCAAAACTGCAACCGGCTGCTCATCGTACGTCAGGTTCTGCCCGACCTCTAACTCATCAAAGTTTACTACGTGGCTCGGATCGTACACATACTTTCTCAACATTGACACATGGAAGACGTTGTGTACACCGCGAGCTCTGGGGGTAACGCCAGATGGTAGGCTGTTACGCCAACTCGATCGAGAATCTCGAATGGCCCTATGAATCGGGGCTGCAGCTTCCCCCTCTTCCCAAAACGTACAACGCCCTTCATCGGCGTGACTTTCAGGAACACCTTATTTCTTTGCTCGAACTCAAGCTCCCTTCTACGCTTGTTAGCGTAGGCCTTCTGTCGGCTCTGTGCTTCTCTCAGCCTCGCTCGGATCTCGGCAACCTTCTGCACCGTGTCCTCGATCAACTTGGGACCGAGAACCTACTTCTGACCGACTTCATCCTAATAAAGGGGTGAGCGGCACATGCGCCCGTACAAAGCTTCGAACGGGGCCATCATGATCGAGGAGTGGTAGCTGTTGTTGTAGGCAAACTCCACAATGGGTAATAACTTCTCCCACGAACCACCTCGCTCTAGGACACAAGCTCGGAGCATGTCCTCAAGTGTCTGGATGGTCCGTTCCGACTGCCCGTCGGTCTGTGGGTGATAAGCGGAGCTAAACTTTAACTTCGTCCCTATGGACTCGTTCAGACTCTCCCAGAAATGGCCAGTAAACTAAGGATCACGATCTGATACAATCTCGGCAGGAACGCCGTGAAGTCGAACGATTCCACGAAGGTACGTCTCGGCTAGCTGCTCCATGGACATGTCCCTCCTGACAGGAATAAAATGGGCCGACTTCGTCAGCTGGTCCACTACAACCCATACTGCATCGTGATGCTCGGGCGACATTGGTAATCCCGTGACAAAGTCCATGGTCAGCTTCTCCCACTTCCACTACGGGATCTCCAAAGGCTGTAAGAGTCCCGGTGGAACCTTGTGCTCGGCCTTCACTTGCTGGCAAATGAAGCACTTCTCGACAAACTCGGCGACGTCTCGCTTCATCCCTTTCCACCAAAACGAACCTTTCAAGTCGTGATACATCTTGGTGCTACCGGGGTGCGCCAAGTATGGAGCACTGTGCGCTCTGTCAAGATCTCCTTCTTCAGGGCCTCGACGTTTGGCACAACAATCCTTCCCTTGTACTCCAAAGCACCATCTGTACCTTGGTAAAATCCCTCTACTCCTCCGGCATGAATCTTTTCCCCCATCGAGCGAACAAACTCGTCGAAGGCTTGATCCCGTCGGATCCTGCCTCGTAGCATGGGCCACACTCTCAAAGCTCGAATACCTCCCACAAATGACAACTTAGGAGGTGATTCGACCACTTCTAGCTGCATCCGAGCGAACTCATGAATCAACTGACGCTGTTGAGTGATCATACAGGTCAGCTCGCCCTTTCCCTTACGGTTGACGGCGTCGGCAACTACGTCCGCCTTGCCCGGATGATAGTTAATGGTACAATCATAATCCTTCACCAGCTCTAACTATCGCCTTTGACGCATGTTGAGCTCTTTCTGGGTGAAGATATACTGTAGGCTCTTGTGGTCGGTATAAATCTCACATCTGCCGCCGTACAGATAATGCCTCCAAATCTTCAGGGCGTGAACCACTGCTGCCAACTCTAGGTCATGAGTCGGGTAGTTCTCCTCGTGCGGCTTTAGCTCGAGAAGCATAAGCCACAACCCTGCCTTCTTGCATCAGTACGGAGCCTAGACCCAGCTTCGAGGCATCACTGTAAATAGTGAAACTTTGAGTGGGATCCGGTATAGTCAACACAGGCGTTGTCGTAAGCCTTTCTTTGAGCTCTTGGAAAATCGCCTCACAACGGTCACTCCATTCGAACTTCACCGATTTTCTCGTTAATCGAGACAAGGGTTGGGCTATCCTGGAAAGCCCCTCAATGAAACGCCTGTAATAGCCAGCTAATCCGAGGAAACTACGAACCTCGGTGGCATTCTTCGGTGCTGACCAGTTCCGGACTGCCTCGATCTTTGAAGAGTCAACCTCTATTCCTCCCGCCGTAACAATGTGGCCAAGAAAAGCCACTCGATCAAGCCAGAATTCACATTTGGAGAACTTGGCATAAAGCCTCTCCCGTCTAAGAGTCTGCAACACGATCCTCAAATGCTCCTCGTGCTGCTCCGGACTACGAGAATAGACCAAGATGTCATCAATGAAGATGATAACAAACTGGTCTAGGAAGGGATGGAAGACACAGTTCATGAGATCTATGAATACCGCCGGTGCATTGCTCAACTCGAACGGCATCACAACGAACTCATAGTGCCCGTATCGAGTTCTGAAAGCGGTCTTGGCCACATCGGCCTCCTTGATTCTCAGCTGATGGTAACCAGAGCGGAGATCAATCTTGGAAAACACTCTGGCACCCCTCAACTGATCGAACAGATCTTCTATCCTGGGGAGAGGATATTTGTTCGTCACCGTCAGCCGGTTTAGGTCCCGATAGTCGATGCACATTCGCATGGTCCCATCCTTCTTCTTGACAAAGTGGACAGGTGCTTCCCTGGGTGAAACACTCGGTCGAATGAAACCAAGCTTGAGTAACTCCTGAATTTGAGTTTTCAGCTCCTACAGCTCCTTCGGGGCCATTCGATAAAGTGCCTTCGAGATTGGTCCTGCCCCTCGAACCAGATCAATCGTGAACTCCACTTGGTGATTCGGTGGTGCCCCAGGTAACTGCTCCGGAAAGACGTCGATGAAGTCGCGCACCACTGGGATGTCTCTGGGCGTCCGCTCCTCCGATGAGTCCCCGACGATGTTCACCAGGTAGCCCTGACAGTCCTCCTTCTGCAGATATTTGATCGCGTTCGCCATTGAGATGACACGTGACAAGGTTCTAGCCTTCGTTCCGAAGAACGTGATTTGCTCTCCCCCAGTCATCTGAAGCGTCACCTCTCTGTCTTGGCATCGGATGTTCGCGTGGTACTTCGTCAACCAATCCATTCGAGTATGAGGTCGAAGTCCCTCATCTCGATCACAAACGCATCGACCGCAAGAGTTTTTCCGCCAATATCAAGACTAAGGTCCTTGGTCAAAGAGTGTGTCACTATCTTCCTCCCTGAGGCTAGGCTGATCTCAAGGGGGTCGACAGTGCTCACTCCCTGGACATTTATAGCGTTGTGACACTTTGTGGAAATGAACGAATGGGTCGCTCCCGTATCAAACAAGGCAAAGATTGGTACATTGAATAAAGATATCATGCCACACATTGTACCTGACTGCTCGGCTACCTCCGCCTGGTTAAGGGCGAAGATCTGGGCTGGCCCACCTCCAGGTCGGTTCTGGGCCTGCTGACGCTGCCCCTGTGGATTCTGTGCGCGGTCTGGGCAAACACATTCTAACCAGCTAGGCACTCCCCACGGTGATTACGGCCACAGCTAGGGCATGGTGGTACAACCTGACGGATAGGCTGCACAGCCTGAGCTGGTGCTGGTGCTGGGCCTCTCGGTCCGTTCCTGCGATCATTACGACCCTTCCACTGCCTTTTGTTGGGTTGGTGTGCCTGCTGAGGCTGCGGCGCCTGAGGTAGCGCTATCTGTGGTGGGGCTGGCTGAACTGGTAAGGCCAATGGCTGGACTGGCTGCCTGACTGGGGCACGGAACGGACTGGCCTCCACCACTATACTCTCGGCCATATGCTGGGCCCGAGAGACTGTCTCAGCATATGTCATGGGGCCCATGGCACTGATGGTGTGACGGATCTCTCCCCGTAGGCCCGCCCGAAATCGCTTCGTCCTCTTTGCCTCCGTGTCAACGAGGTTTGGCGCGAAGAAGGCGAGGCGAGAGACCTCGAGCTCGTACTCGTCAACAGTCCGGCCGCCCTGCTCCAGACTCAGGAACTGTCTCTCCATCCTCTCAACGTAGTGATCCGAGTAATACTTCTCTCGGACTACCTCCTTCGCTCCCTCCCCAGGCCTCATGGCCTAGTAAGCATTCCACCAAAGTCTCGCATCCCCCGTCAACTGAAGCTGAGCACACATGACCTTGGCTGGCTCGGGGCAACCCATGACCTCGAAGATAAGATCAAGGTTGCGCACCCATTCCTCAACTTGTCGAGGATCTCCCTGTCCGTTAAAAGTTGCTGGGTGAAACCCGCGAAACTCTGCGACGCGCTGCCCCTGATCTCGCTCGAGAACTACTGGAGGGGCTGCGACTGGTGGGACTGGAGCATTCCTATTTCTGCGATTAGCCATTTGGATGGCCAGTTGACAGGGTTAGCATATAGGGGAGTTTGGTAGAAGAGATTAAATATTAATAACTCGATGATTTACAAACTTCTTGACGAGTCGTCGATAACATACAACTTATCCGTTTAAGGTTGTGAATCAAATAGGAGTTCTGACTTAGACTAGAGTTCTGAAACATAGTTCTTTCTAGAGTTCTCCCTCTAGAGTTATTTGTCTTATATGAGGATAGTTATATAGGCCCCATACATGAATTTGAATAAACACTTGCAAAAATAGAAGACTGGTTTAGGTGACTTACCTCGGAGGCAGCGCGAGCGTGAGCGTGGTGCGGTAACTTTGACTAAATTTTGGTCTACAGAAACGCTAACTGCGGTCTGATACCAAGCTGTAACACCTCGCCTACTATAACTTTGACTCACGAAAAACTGGGTAAAATTTTCGCGAGGGTTTTTGAAATATACTGCAACTGTTTTCGAAAAACATTTAAACTTACTAACTTGCGGGATGCTACTTACTTACTGACTTACTCCTCTTTTTCTGATACTTATGCATGTGCCCAAATCAACATATAAAATCCGATTGGGGAAAATACGGATGAGGAAAAATTAAACGTGCATACATACTAGGTCTGGGTTGGCAGTGCGGAAGCGTATTATAAAGTACAGTACAATCTGAGATTATTATACATGCCAACATAACATAAACATAAACAAATGTCCAGCTGACGCGGACACCACCACACCACCATGCTCGGCTCATGCTCCGGGCTGCACTCCATCACCTAAAAAGATAATAGTGGGGGCGTGAGTACTCATCCACTGTACTCCGCAAGAACCAACACTGAATAAACAGCACGTATAATCGAATATCATAAACTCAGTATATACATAAATAAAATGTTACTGTACTAGTGTAGGCTACCGGTAACTGGCCGGTTCTCATGTGATCACGTTCTGGGGGTCGCCTCCCCAGAAACCCAGGATGACTCTACTGGGACTCAAACTGTACTGGGCGAGTGACTCTACTGGGAGTCAACATAAACTGGACCACGAACGGAAAAACTGGACCGTTCGGATAAGGTATATCTATATACATATCTCATAAATGGTACAAGATTATAGGCAATGTAATACCCAGTGCAGGGCCCCCACTTGAAAACTTGGAATTCTGATGCAAGTGCTGATACTGGGTAGCGGCCAAAGGCTCGACTCTCCTTAGGCTACATAAATATTTAAGAAAAATAATGCTAAGTATAATGCTCGGAATATTTAATTATATGCTAAAAATGCTCAGACTTATCTATGCGATTAAATTGGACTGGACTGGCTCGGAAAAATACTAAAAATTCCAGAAAGAGACTCGGATCGGAAATCACGAATCAAAACTGACTCGAACCGCCGGTCGAACCGGCCGGTTCGCTGACTGGCCGGATCGCCGGCTCTGCTGGACCGGGCAGTTGGGTACTGGATC
>BKCP01004761.1:474550-488158 GCA_008636005.1 Striga asiatica
GCTAGGCGCACGCTGGCGCGGACGGGCACGGCCAGAGGCTGCTGGCACGGCCCTGGCACGACTGGTGCCCTCGGGTGCACGCTGGGCACGGCCGGGGCTTGACTGAGGGCCTATCGTGCGCCTGGGCATGGACGGGCACTGGCCAAACGCTGCTGGCACGGGGAAGGCGCTGACAGAGGCCCCTCGGGCGCCGTCGGGCGTCCCCGAGGTCACTGGGCACTCGGGCGGCTCGGGTAGGTTTAGGGCTCGATTTTTAAAATGTCCGAGACATACTTCTTGATATTCCAAGACTTAGAAAATTATTCTAAGTATAAAATACCAAGACTTGGCTATGCTCGAGAATTAACTTGAAAAATAATCGGAACCAAACTAGGGTTCGAAGTCAATAATTTCTCGAGTTGAATATCTAAAATTTAACAACCCAAATTAATGGATTGATCTTGACTTATACTTAACATAGAAAATTCCAAAGAATGATCTATCATATTTTGAGCATTTAGCATATATAATATAACTCAGAATTTCTAAAAATACGGATATCACTTATAGTCGAGCAGTGAAACCGTTCTTATTCTTATTACTGATTCGGGGCGTTATAGCCATAATCCATCTAAGAGCTTATTACAACCCCAGAGACTCCTCAATTCAGCCATCCCACCGTTGGTTCACCATAGCACCTCCGTTGGCCGAGCAACCGCCGAAAAGAGGCCGAGAGCCACCCTCTTTGTCCGTTTTTGAACTTTGGTGAAGGTAACTGTTGATGACCGACTTGATTTTTTTTTTTTGGTAATCGACTTGATTTTTGATTAATTGAAGGCTATTTAAACTTATTCTCTTAAGCTTCCCCTCAAAAGTATTGGGCAATAGCTGAACTTATCCAAAGTCGGTATGTTTAAAAGGCTACCGACTTTCGGATAACTTAAGAGAACCGACTTCTCCAGCCCAAAAATATCCTATATTAGAAGTTATCCATTCAAGAAGATCGAGTTTCCAAGCAGGAGACGTTGTACGATTCTAATTGGACCATCAAGTCAGAGAACAATCATTGATGTTCCCTCATCATCATACACACGGCTTTAATGAAGCAGCTTAACATTCAATGCGATTCAATCTACCTCGGACAAAAGGACAAAAACAACCGTACTATAAATAACAGAATTTATGATTATACGGGGATCTTTTTCGCACACTGTACACGAACTTAAAATGATCTCGGTCAAGAACAAAAAAACCGACTTCCTGTACTCTCGTGAAATTATCAATAATACACAATTTTACATTTACTTTTGCTTATGCACACTCTGCTGTTTGTTACTTTGAGTTATTAATTTCATACAACAACAGTTTGGCGCTAGAGGAAGGGCGGCCATAAAAAATTTGAGGTTAATCTTTGACTCACCATATACAAAACTTTAACGTGTGTTGAACAATTTCACATACGTGCTATCAACATGTCAAGTTCTGAGCGTCAAGAAAGAAATCCAGAGGCCAGAACCAGCCGTAATCCTGCTCATACTACTGACTATACGACTGTGCCATCCATGACTATAGATTACTCTGTTTTGTTCCAAGATCCAGAGTTCCTCAGAAATCTATCTAATTTCATGGCACAAACAAGAACGGGACCAACTATGACAGTTCCCAGTCAATCTCTTGTCCCGAATCCTTCTATAAGACAACAGACGCCGCCTGTTCAACAGCAGAATAATAATCCCACTGCATCTCACGCAACTTCACAACTGCGAGCGCCTGTGCTACCACAAAATACAGTTGCTTGAAATCAAGGGGAAGTTCCTCCAAACAATCAACCTCCAGAAGGGATTCGGCTTGAAATTACTGCAGAAAGTCCCTCTGGACGTCGTAGACAACAACCAGTGCCTTCGTCATCGGCAACGTCACAACGCGTTCGACAATCCGACTTGCATCATACTATCGAAAGGAATCTGTTCAGGAATGAGAACGATAAATTACATCATACTATTGAGAGGAACCGTTTAAGACGCGAGTCGGAAGAGTTGGAAATGTTACGAACAAGAATTGCCGAGTTAGAAACTCGGCAAAACGGTCCAGAGGAATCTAAACAAAGAGCTCCCATTTCGGAGAACAATTATCTAGAAGCTGAAACCCCATTGGCTCCTCATCTGACAATGGAACCACTCTCCGGAAAAGTTAAGGTTCCCCAGATCGGTCTCTATGATGGCACCTCGGATCTAGATGCACATCTCGGTCAATATACCTCATGGATGGACCTTCACGGGGCGACCGATGCACTTAGATGTTTGATGTTTTCTTTAACTCTGGGACCCCAGGCTCAAAAATGGTTTCACTCTTTACCTCGTTGTTCAATATCGAAATGGCAACAGTTGAGAACGGCTTTCTGCTCTTATTTTATTGGGGCCAGAGTATCTTTAATCCCAAAAAAGTCAATTGCTAATATTGTCCAAAAAGATAACGAAAGTGTTAAAGAGTACATCACTCGGCTTAATGAACGGGTACAAAATATGGAGCAATGCCATCCAGAAACATTGATAATCACGGCGATAGCAGGATTGAAGCCGAATTCTCTGTTTCGATGGAGCATTTATTAGAATAAGCCGACTTCATTCCAAGAATTTCTAGCTCGAGCCCAACAACATACCATAGCTAAAGAATCAATGTCGGTTCCTACTCTCGACTTCTCATCTAATAAGTCAGAGGTGGAGCAAGAATCGAAAAAGAAGAAAAACAAGGCTTTTAAACCAAATAAATCTCGGTTTGGGAATGCTAAGGATCCTGAGGTGAAGGAAGCAAGAGCGAAATACCTCAATGAAGTTAAGTCGAGCTACCAAACGGTCTTTTCAGCTGGAGTCGCAACCATTTTCGAAGAATTAAAGGGGAAAGGAATTCTTCCCGATCCCCGACCTGTGAGGACTCCAGAAGATAAACTTGACAAAACAAAGTACTGTTCATACCACAAGTCGGCAGGACATGATACTGATGAGTGTCTGGGCTTGCTCTCTGCTTTATTAAGGCTTATTGGACACCCGCAAGTTCAAAGATTTGCTAAAAATGCCGATTATAAACGAAAAGGCAGATTGCCAGAACCCCCAGACGATGATGAAGATGATGATCGCCCAATCAATCCAAAACGTATTAGACAGAGCGACAAAGACGTATTTATGTTAAATTCAGAGGAGAATGATCCTTCATTTTCGGTTAAAACTGAAACATTAAAACTAACTAGTTATTCTAATCCTCCTGGTTTTCATAATGTTCCCCGAGTTAACAACAGTAGCAGTAAACCTCTTGAATCACGTCGGCAAATGAAGGCTTATGCTCGACAGGCTTATAACTCGGGCAAAACCGTTCTGACGACCGACCTCAGAGATAAAATTAATGCTCAAAACAATTGTCCAATCACTTTTAATGTAGATGACGCCAGTTATTTCGCTCACCCGCATTCTGATCCCCTTGTGATCACGGCGCCAATTTGCGGGATACCAGTGCATCAGATAATGGTTGATACAGGTGCGTATTCGAGTATTTTAATGCTCCGCACATTTGAACAAATGGGAATTGATCCAGCCGAAATAAAACCCTGTAAAGATTAAGTACAAGGTTTTAATGGAACAATTACGCCAACCCTGGGTGAAATAACAATGCCAATTCGGTTTGGAATTCTCGGACAAGCCTCCTAAGTCATTATGGAGACATTCAAAGTGATGGATCTTAAGAATGAATATAATGCCATTGTGGGGAGAACAGCCCTGTACAAACTCCATGCAGCTGTCTCGATTTTTTGTTACACTTTGAAGTTTCCCACGAGCAATGGAGAAGGGACTCATTATGGCGATCAATATGACGCTCGCGGGATGGTATGGGTTAAGCCCTGGAATGAACCCTCTTCTCCAATACATATGGCAGAAAGTATCCGAAAAGAACGAGAAAAATCTCCAACTCTTGAGAACTCGGTACCTATTATTACCGAGATGGAAAGTGAACCAACTGAAAAGTCAGAAACCTTGAAAGCGGGATCTCGTGATGACTTAACTCGCAACCTTGGAAGACGTTCAGGGAAAGAACCAATCAACGAGGAAGATGAGCTCGATCCCCGGACTCAATTCAAAGAGAAAAACAAATTCGACTCAGCTGAACCATCCAAAGAAATTGAAACAATTTTCATTGATGATCCTATCTGTGATAAGTCACTTCGGATTGGGGCCAATCTTCAAGAGCCGATTCGAACGCAACTCATCCAATTTCTTAGGGTAAACCCAGATGTATTTGCCTGGAAACATGAAGATATGAAGGAATTGACCCCAATATGGCTTCACACCGACTTAATTTGGATCCAACGATAAAACCAGTGGTTAAAAAACGGCGCAAACTTGGTCCTGACCGCCAAAAGGCTCCTGAAGAAGAAGTCAAGTAGTTAATTGACAACAAGTTCATTCAAGAAACTAAATACCCAACTTGGGTATCCAATCCTGTTCTAGTTAAGAAGAGCACTGGAGTGTGGCGACTCTGTATCGACTTCTCTGATTTGAATAAAGCTTGTCCAAAAGACAGCTATCCATTACCACACATGATTACATGGTGGATTCCACCTCTGGACATGAATTGATGAGCTTCATGGATGCATACTCGGGTTATAACCAGATTCCAATGGATCTCGGAGAAGCAGAACACACATCTTTTTATTCTGTCCGAGGTCTATATTGTTATACAATGATGCCATTTGGTCTTAAGAACGCAGGGGCCACATATCAAAGGCTAGTTAACAAAATGTTTGCTAAGCTCATCGGGCATACCATGGAAGTCTATGTCGATGACATGTTAGTCAAGTCGGTTTGTGCTGGTGATCATGTTAATCATTTGCAGAAAATGTTTAATATCCTCAAGGACTACTCCATGGTACTGAATCCAAAGAAGTGAACTTTTGGAGTCGGTTCTGGTAAATTCTTGGGATATATTGTGACTCAGCGCGTTATTGAAGCCAATCCCATGAAGATAAAAGCCATTTTGGACTTAACACCTCCCACATCGGTTAAAGGTGTTCAAGCTCTTACTGGCCGACTTGCTGCTTTGAATAGGTTTATATCTAAATCAACAGATCGTTGTAAGCCTTTCTTTGAGTCAATAAAGAAAGGGAGACGCTTTAAATGGACCAAAGAATGTCAACAAGCTTTGGTAAAAATTAAAGAGACGTTCCTTCAATCACCGACTTTGCAGAAGTCGGTACCTGAAGAAATGTTGTACATGTACCTGGGAGTTAGCGAAGCTGCTATTAGTGTTGTCCTTATTTGAGAAGAAGGACCTCAAAAATATCCAATCTATTACATCAGTAAAGCACTACACGAAGCTGAGCTGCGATATCCACCTATGGAAAAATTAGCATATGCTCTCATTATAGCAGCTCAAAAGTTACGTCCTTACTTCCAAAAACATTCAATAACAGTGCTTACCTCTTATCCCTTGAGGTCAATTCTTCACCGATCTGACACATCGGGAAGACTAGTCAAATGGGCAATTGAACTCGGTTTATACGACATTCATTATAAACCGAGGACTGCTATTAAAGCTCAAGTCTTGTCTGATTTTATTGTCGAGTTCACTCCCACAATTGAAGTAATTAATGAAAATCAGTCATGGACACTTTATGTTGGTGGCTCATTAACTCAACACCGACCTGGCAGAGGTATTGTCCTAATTGATCCTCACAACAGGATGTTCTGTCATTCTGTAAAGTTCCTTTTTCCGGCTACAAATAATGAAGCTGAGTATGAAGCTCTACTTTCCGGAATAAGCCTTTCGGAATCCATGAATGTCAATAAACTCAAAATATTCTCCGATTCCCAATTATTGGTGAACCAAGTCCTCGGAGAATTTGAAGTGAAAGAACCTCGGTTGGTACCATACTTGACACTTGTAAAATAGAGGATATCTAAGATTGATGTGCCGTTAGAACACATTCCTCGTTCTCAAAATATTCCCACCGACGCGCTATCCAAGCTTGCATCAAGTACTGGAATCGAGGACGTAGAGTATGTCCAAGTCGGTCACCAGGAGTTACCGTCTACTTCGGTTAATGAAGTCATGAATACCGAGTTACAGGAAAACTCCGACCTGGTTGACACCGATTGTCACATATCTGAGGACAGGGGCCTTACCACAAGACCCAAAAGAAGCTCGATCTCTTCGAATTCGAGCAGCTCAGTTTACGTTAGATAATGGAATCCTTTATAAAAGGGGATAGTCTGTTCCCTTATTAAAATGTTTAACTGAGCAACAGTCAAAGTACGTCCTCAAAGAAGTTCATGAAGGGATTTGTGGAAATCATAACGGTGCACGAACGTTAGCTTACAAAATACTTTGACAAGGATATTATTGGCCAACTCTGAAGATGGACGCAACGGATGGGGTTCGCAGATGTACGAAATGCGAAATATTTGCGCCCAATGTGAACCAATCTCCAGAATCTCTCAAGTCAATATATAGTCCATGGCCGTTTGCTAGATGGGGAATCGACTTAATCGGCCCACTTCCGACTGGAAAAGGAGGTGTAAGATTTGCCATCGTTGCTGTCGACTATTTTACAAAGTGGGCTGAAGCTGAACCGTTAATAACGATTACCGAACAGAAAGTAATCAATTTTATTTGGAAGTCGATCATATGTCGGTTTGGTATACCGAATTCTATCATCACTGACAACGGTCGACAGTTTGAGGGGAAACGGCTCAAAATTTTCTGTGAAGATTACCAGATTAAACACTTTTTCTCTTCACCATATCACCCTCAGTCCAATGGACAAGTCGAGGCAATTAACAAGATAATAAAAAATGGATTGAAAACCCGACTTGATGCCGCAAAAGGGACCTGGCTCGAAGAATTGCCAAATGTGTTATGGGCATATAGAACAACAGTTTGTCATAAAACCGGGGAAACACCTTTTTCTCTAGCTTACGGGTCAGAAGCCATTGTTCCTGTTGAACTCGGATCTCCGACTTACCGAGTAGCAAATTTTCATGATGAATCCAACTCAGAAAATCTGAGAAGCAACCTGGATCTTATAGATGAAACTCGCCTAATAGCTGATCTTAAGAATGCTGCCTATAAACAAAAAAGTGAAAGGTATATCAATTTGAAGATGCAACCCCGCTCATTCCGAGTTGGTGATCTTGTACTTAAAAGAATAACCGGACTGGATCCAGGGCCTTTGAAGCCGAAATGGGAAGGACCATTCAAAGTAAGTCAAATACTTCCAAAAGGTACCTATCGACTTGAAAAACCAAGCGGAGTCGCTCTTCAATATCCATATTTCCAATAGCTGTTGATAATGTATATATGACTCTGTACACTCTTTTGATGAACATAAGAAAAATCGTGTGCTTCTGAGTCTCTTAAAAACAATACCGAGCATCCAAACTCGGCATGATATTAGTCTTTATTTAGCCAAGCCTTTCTACTTGGACAAGACTAATATCAAAATTTAAAATTAAAACGATAGTCTTGATTTTAACCGAGCTGAATAACTCGACAAGACATACCTTTTCGGCTAAAGTATTAACCTTCAAAAAATCTAAGTTCAAAAGCTTAGAATGGTTAAGGGCATACCTTAAATTAATGGACTAATACCTCTAAATTCAAATCCTGAAGTTGATTTGAATAAGGTAAAGCTCCATTTTCTATCAACTTATAATAAAGTTAAGTTGATAAAGCCCCTTCTAAAAGACTAAACTTTGCCGACATTTCAATACTTAGAAAAAATTCAGCAAAAATAAAATGTCATGCTGAACAAGACAAGTCAGAAATGAAATTACCGACATACACGGAAACTAAATAAGTATGCCAATTAAGTTATGCATTAGCCCGGTTGTAGGTCTCAGTTAGATCCGACATCTTTAAAATAAGTCGGATATTAAACCTGAGTTAAAAGTTAAACTATTGATATACTTATTCTGAGTTTAATACACTTGTATAATTATGAATGAAAGTAGATATAAAAAAAAAAAGCCATTCATTCATAATAAAATATTATTTTTCAGAAACTATTACAACTACGGAGAGAAATAAAAACTAAGTGTCCCGAGATGCCGGGAACACTTTAGAAAAAAAAAAGAAGAGAGCAAAATAGAAACAACAAAAAGAAAGAAAAGAAATCAAGCCGATGTTCCAGCAACATTATCTTTTCCAGAAGCACCAGCGCCATCATCCTCCTTCGGAATATCAACATTAAAAATCGTCGGTAGACTTTGAGTTTCACCAATCCCCTTTTCAGCCTTGGTTGCTTCCTCGGTATCAACTCTTTCAGCCCTCACCGTCTCTTCAACATCTTTACCGGCGATCTGCATATACATCTGTCTGCCGATATGTTCCAACACTCGGTCGTCCTCAGCCTTAGCAGCCTTCTCAACATCTGAGATGGTTACCGGAATGCACTCATCAACAACTGAGGGGGCGATTGTTTATAAATTGCACAGTAAAAAAACCAATCAAAACTCAAATTTAACTCAACTTTAACTCAACTCCACTATCCTCAATATTATCAATATAATTAAATAATATCAACTAATCATTCTTACACATCACATCAACTTTAATTCACTATTCATCCACTCACATACTCCTACCTTTATATCAAATCAACTTTAATTTAATATATCCACTAACAATTAACCATACCACCTTTTTCCAAATTTAACTATAGTTGAAAAAAAAACCAAATTTTTACACCCCCTGAATCTTTCTCGGTAACCTCATGACCTTCAGTCTTTTCCGACTGCTTGACACCCTGAGGTAGTTAATGGATTTTCCCCTCAAGGAAAGCCAGAACCGCTTCCCGAATCTGCTCAGCAGTCATTTTCTCAACCTCCTCCTCCATATTAACCTCGGCCAACGTCTTCACATAGACGTCAGCAAGCTCAACCCTTTTTTCCTTCTTGGTTTCTAAAATCATGTTAACAAATGACCGACGAAGGCGAGCATCTCTTTCTTTGCTCAAAAGAGGAAGGCGAGAAATCTCTAACTCCTCATCGGCAGACTTGAGAAGCCACTCGCAAAATTCTTTCTTGTCTTCATCGGCGTCAATATGAGTGGTCTCGATCTTTGGGTCAAAGCTGTGTTTCTTGATCTTGTGGAGGAGATATTGTCGTAACTCCTCGATATCATAAAGGCCCTCGTCAAAACGCTCAATGACCCAACGAAGATTGATACAAGTGTTCATTTCAAGTTCCCGGTCTTCGTCTTCAGAGTCGGACTCGGCTGTCGTCTTCAATCTATTGGCCTCAGCCTCAAGAATCCTTCCGGCATGAAGACCATCATTATATTTCTCCTCCGCGAACTTGATCTTCTCCTCTTGAAGTCTGCTCAGGTCGACGCGGTGGGCATTTCGGCTCTTAACCAACAGCTCTTCAGCCTCATTGCGTTTATTCCGAGTAAGCTCATGAGCCTCCTGCTCTTTGCGCAATAAAATTTCGCACCGAGTAAGCTGGTCCTCTAAAATCTTGACACGTTCTTCTGACGCAATGATTTAACTGGATAACCGAAGCGCCTCATTATCAACAGCGGCTTTTTCGATCTTCAATGTCTCAATCTCACCTAGGGCAATCAAACGTTGTTGATCTTGTTCAGCAATCTTCACCTTTAAAGCCGCCTCCTTGTTGGCTGCCTCTTCCCTTAGAGATGCCATAGCCCCATCTCTGAGCTCTAAAGTATGCTTCTTTTCATCAACTTGTGCAGCATTTAGTCGGAAGTCATCCTCGGCCATGAATAAATTGACCAGAGCTCGGCCGAGGCAAGCCTTGGCATATTTAAATTTATAAACACTTGGAAGTGAAGATACACTAATTTCAGACCTCGGGTCCCAAACCATCATAGGGACCCGAGTAACTTCCACAACGTGGCTCGGTAACTCAACTTTACTCGAAATCTCAGGAATCTTGACCGATTCAAATGCTGAGAACCACTTCTCAACTGACTCCCGAGGCTGTCTGAAATTCATTTCCCTCTATTCATCAATGGGTAAAAACGAGCGATCAACCAACGGCTCTTTTTTCTTATTTTCATGCTGACCGACGTCGTGTTTTCTCTTAGACCGTCCCTCACTCGCTGGGACGCTCTCAGCACGCCTCTTCCTTCGTCGGGTCAGCGCAGCTTCTTGCTCCTCAACCACTTCTCGGTCACCTTCAGGCTCGTCGAAGACAATTTCGATGACTGGCCAGATCTCTGGTTGAGCAATTTCAGTAACTAGATCTGCCTCAGATGAACCAACAACGACAGAGGCTATAGCAGAAATAGGACCTGCAGCTGCTATCGCCAAAGGATTTAGCTGCACCACCTCAGTGGCAACTTCCGACATCACACCTACACCCACGTCAGAAATTTTTGGGTTCATAATCGGATTCACCAAATAAGCCTTTACCAACTTCTTGCGACCCATTTCAGATAAGCGTTGCTCTTTGCTCTTACAAGCTTTAGTCCGCAGATCCAAATTTGGACACTTCTGGCGAAAAGCTTTGGCGTCGCGAATAGTTTTGAACCCGAGCACTCCAAGAAGCGGATAATAAACTGAAAACAAGAGAATTCGTGTTATAGTTGCCCTTACAAACGACCGACTTCAAATAAGATTGAAAGTTTATGACTCAAAATTACCTGGTTGAAAGAAAGAATCCGAGATCACGGGACAGAGACCAGCTGCTTTCAACCTCGAATCCTTCAAAACTAATTTAAAGCTGCATTGTTCCTTCTTCAACTTGAACAGCTCGGTGATTCTCTCTCTCAACTCCGCACTGAGTTTTGGTTCCTTTCTTCGGGCTGCAAATAGTAAAATTGTTGACCTGTTAGTACAAAAAATAAGCAAGTCAGGACAACTCGGTACGAGAGATGTTAAAAGACTTACAATATGCAGAATCAATTTCAATGGGTATTGACATCCCATCGATTAAAGGTTTAGAAAAATTCGGAGTCTACCAGTCTCCACCAACCCACAACCACTCTTCTTGGAACCCATGGAGAAAATCTGGGATCTCGGTAATTAAATCACCGACTTTCAATCCACCTTGTGGCCTCCCTGCGCATGCGAAGCAGATAAGTGGATCAGCCACCTGCCTATCGGCACACCTTCTGAATGTGAAGAGACTCCTAATCTCCTCCACAGTCGGCATATACCACTTCTTCTCCTTTAAAAGCACCATCAAACCGATTATTCTTTTCCAAGAATTCGGTGCAATCTGGCATAAACCGAGACCCCAATCCCTTAAGTAATCGATAATTAGTGCTGGCAAGGGAATTCTCAATCCTGACCTCAATGTATCGGCAAAAACGCCCACACAGCCCGGCGGAGGGCAAGTAATCCTCTCACCCGGATAAGAGCAAATAATCTTACCGAGGAGGGAACGCTAACTTCCTCTCGAAGCATAACAATGTCTGTGTCAGTTAAATACTTGGCTCGCCCCTATACTCGTCAATTGGTTCGGGCCACCGACGTGTCGGACGTCTCCAATATTCAGCAAGAGACATAGCATTATTTTCCACTGCCTTATCCTCCTCGACTATGTCCTTATTCAGGTTAAGCCTTTAACAAGAACGGGATCCCACCGATAATACTCAAGAGGTAATTCCAAATACTCGTCGGTAAAGATCCTATCCTCGGAAACCGTACGACTACTACTACCCTCAGCATGGGAAGCCATCTTTCCAAGATTGATGAAAAGAAATAAAGGCATATTCGAAATCAACGAGCACAAAAATTAAAAATTAGGGCAAAACCTTACCGAGTCTCAAAGCCCTAAATTGGAAAGGATGAAGAAATGATCACGATAAGAGAAGATTGAAAGCAAATTTGTAAGCTCTTAAGGATAAAGATCGCAAAAGAAATCGAAGAGTCTGATAATTAAAGGTAAGAAAATCCTTTATAATCAAAACCGACTCATATTTATAGTTTGCGACTTATAACCGTTGAATGATTGGGAAACGGCGCATGTTAAAGACGTGTCATCAAACGGCGTGACGTTACAGTAATCATTACTCCACGTGGGCCAGTCATCAAATGCCATGCTGCCCTATTTTTTCTACCGGTTACGCCCCTTAAATATAGATACGTCTTTTAAGAATTGCCACGTCGACGAAGGCATTACACAAACATTATCTCCCCATCAGAAATAGAAATAAAAAACAGTTGAAGAAAAAATCAAGTCGAAGCTGTAGAAAACTACTAACAACATCAACAGCTATCTTTAAAACTCAAAATACCTACTAATGTTGGGGGCCTCTCTGTTGATGACCGACTCGATTTTGTTTTGGTAATCGACTTGATTTTTGATTAATTGAAGGTTGTTTAAACTTATTCTCTTAAGCTTCCCCTCAAAAGTATTGGGCAATAGCTGAACTTATCCAAAGTCGGTATGTTTAAAAGGCTGCCGACTTTTGGATAACTTAAGAGAACCGACTTCACCAGACTCCGGAACCGACTTCGCCAGCCCAAAAATATCCTATAATAGAAGTTATCCATTCAAGAAGATTGAGTTTCCAAGCAGGAGACGTTGTACGATTCTAATTGGACCATCAAGTCAGAGAATAATCATTGATGTTCCCTCATCATCATACACGCCCTTTAATGAAGCAGCTTAACATTCAATACGATTCAATCTACCTCGGACAAAAGGACAAAAACAACCTTACTATAAATAACAGAATTTATGATTGTACGGGGATCTTTTTCGCACATTGTACACGAACTTAAAATGATCTCGGTCAAGAACAAAAAAACCGACTTCCTGTACTCTTGTGAAATTATCAATAATACACAATTTTACATTTACTTTTGCTTATGCACACTCTGCTCTTTGTTACTTTGAGTTGTTAATTTCATACAATAACAGTAACCACCTCCAAACCTTCTTTTTAAGTTTATACTTGATATTTTAGTATGTATCAAGTGTAGAAGTAGAACCATGCATGAGCCATTTAAGGTTTTTCGAATTTAGGCTTCTTTAAGCCTTAAAATATTATATTCCCTTCCATGCATGATATGGCTAAAGTTAGTACTAAAAAAAAAAAAAAATCATTATAAATCATGAGATTCATGTGGTAAAAATTTGAGCATGTTTGGAGGTCGTTTACTCGGTCAGGTAGAAACCGATTTTTAAGCCTTTTTTACCCCGAAACCAAGTCTTGTTTTACCTGAGTTATTACCCATGGTTTTAAGCTTAAAATCATGATAAATTATGTAGAACATTCGGACATATGTCCCATGTCAAAAAGAGATAGAAGTTTCCGGTGCCTTAGAACCCAAGGTAGGCCGATTTTCACCCCCGAGGTCAAGTTATGTTGCATGCGAGCATATGCCTTCTTTGCAGCCCCATAAATCATGTTTTAGGTTGATAAGTATCCGACTTTAGTCATATGCATAAGTTTGAGTAGTGGGTTCGGTGACTTAGGGTCTGTACGTACCATATCGGCCCCTACCGGACCATGTCATTATTGACCCGAGATCTCCTAGTATTTCTTGTGTTAATTAAGCCTTTTTCATCATATTATGTTGATATAAGTCGGATGTCCTTGGAAAAGTAGCCAGACGGCCGGCGAGGAGGCGTTCGAGGCCGCTGCCACGAACCCAGCGCGCTCAGCGCG
>BKCP01004761.1:488203-551188 GCA_008636005.1 Striga asiatica
CACCCGCGACCGACCGGCTCACGGAGAGTCGCCGGTCCAGCCAGCGAACCGGTCTGGTTCAACCAGGCGGTTCGAGAGGTTTGACTAGATTTTCCCAGTCCGAGTGTGTTCCGGATTATTTTTAATATTTTTCCGAGCCAAACCAGTCAGTTCAAGAATACCAGTTAAAAATCCGGACATAGTATATTTTTAAGCGAACCCTTAGTACAGACTATTTCATCCAGTAAATGAGAATATAGAACCGAGCATCTTAGCATAATAATTAAATATTATGAGCATCATACTTACCATTATATTGCTTATATGTTTATGTAGCCTAAAGAGAGTCGAGCCTCCGACCGCTACTTCAGTTTCAAGCACTTGCATCAGATTTTGAGTATACCAGGTGGTAGCCTTTACAGGGCGTTACATTGCATTTCAGTTATTCTTTATAAGGTACTTGAGTAAGACAGTTACCCGAACGGTCGAATTATCCCGTTCGTGTTTAAGTTAAGTTCTCCTAGGTAAGAGGCCGACCTAAGGGCCTTCCTGATCCACCTGGTATCCAGCTGGGGCTTCAGCCTCAGTGTCTGGATGGTGTGCACACAAGCGGCTGACCTAAGGGTCGAGGGTCTTTGACCACAAGAAAAGAAAGAATTAAGTTCAACTCTTATATATTAAAGTACATGATATGTTATTATAGATGTTGTCTAATTCAGTGTTGGCCTGAGTAAGGGTCATGTACTGGGTCTTACACCGTCTATAATTATTTTACAATGACTGAGGTATATTCGAGGGATTAAGTTAAGTTCTCCCAGGTGGAGGCCGACCTAAGGGCCTTCCTGATCCACCTGGTATCCGGCTGGGGCTTCGGCCTCAGTGTTTGGATGGTGTGCACACGAGTGGCCGAAGTAAGGGCCAAGTTAGGGTCTTTTGACCAAAGTTAAAGTTTAAGAAAAGTTTACAATACAATACAACTTATTTGTTTTATGCTGCTTTTAAGTTTATGTTTATAGTTATGATTATTACAGTTCCATTTTTTCCCACGAGCATGCAGATGTGCTCACACTCCCACAGTCTTTCTTATTTTAGGTGTCGGAGTCCAGCGTGCCGGGTGAGCAGACGTGGAAAGCGTGGTCATGACTAGTGGACATTTTACACACATCTTATGTTTTAAAATTCATGAATTTGTATGTAATATGTATTATTCATTTCAAGCTTCCGCTAAGTTTCAGTGCGAGACAGACGGACTGCATGTATAACTCTATTATCGCCGTAGTGGCTCGTTTGGTTGCATGTTTTATTTATGTCCGAGATAGTAAGTTAAGAAAGTTTTCGTAGCATCTCGCAATTAAGAAAGTATTTTCCAAAATAAACTCGCACGATATTTCGAAAATAAAAGCGAAAAATTAACTCTGATTTTCAAAAGTTAAAGCTAGTCAAGGCGGGGTGTTACAGCTTGGTATAAGAGCACTTAGTGTTCTGGATACCTTAAAAAGTTTTAGAAAAGCATGACCACGCCACGCTCACTCCGCGACGACTCCGAGGCAAGTCACCTAAGCCAAGTTTTAAGTTTTGCAAGTGCTGCTCAAGTATGGGGCCTACATAACTATCCTCCTATAAGAAAGAAAACTCTAGAGAGAGAACTCTAGAAAGTTGAGCTAAGACCAAGAACTCTAGACAGAACTCTAGAACAGCTAAGTCCAATGACTCTAGCCTAAGTCAGAAGTCCAGTTTGAATCAGAACTCTAGCCAGAACTCAGAAGAGTTAAGTACACTGGAACTCTAGCCAAGATAGGTGTTTTCGGTTTCGTCAAACATTTCAAGTATGGTTAATTGGCTATACTATTCTCATCAAAAAGTTAGTGGCTATCCAGAGTGCTGTACCACAGATCTCCGAACCCACCCGTCGAGCGAGAACAGGTTGTATGTCGTGGGCCAATTACAAGGATTGGTGGAACGACTAACACCGTATGAGACAGACGATGAGTATGATGAGATGACTTGGGACCGGCGCAGGAAGATTCTGGAAGCCAAGTTCCAACGCCTTATTTGCGGGAAGTTAAAGCAAGATTTCAGTGCCATTCAGCATGGGGCCACTCAGAAAGGAATACGAGCGTGAATTCGCTAATGAGACCGCATTTTCTCATCAGCTCTTAGACAACGGGGAGAGGAAAGCATTTTGATAAAACGCAGACATCAGATGTCGTGACCTGGAGATGACACTGCACTTATCCGAGAGAGATCGCACCACGTTTTCGAGACGGAGACCCAAACTTTACCGCGCGTAATTTCCATGGTGACAACGACGAAGTACGTGCAGAGGGAAGACTATTAGGGATTCCTTGTTAGCATCGTTGGGAAGACTTCGGAGAAGCTGACGCCCAGAGATATACCAATAGTTCGTGAATTCGTGGACGTTTTCTGGAACAGCTTCCAGGAGGACCACACAATAGCCAGGTGGAGTTCGCAATCGATTTAGCCCCTGGAGCGGGACCAGTGTCGAAAGCACCGTAGCGCGAGGCGCCAAAAGAGCTTCAGGAGTTGAAGGCTCAGATTCAGAGCTATTGAGTCTCGGTTTCAGGCGACCGAGCGTTTCACCTTGGGGAGTACCTATCTTCTTTGTTCACGAAGGAGGATGGGTCTATACGTATGTGCATCGACTATCTGGAATTGAACCAGTTAGCGATGATTAACAAGTAATCACACCCCAGAATAGAGGACTTATCCAATTAGCTAAAGGGAGCCAGCATATTTTCCAAGATAGATCTGCATTCCGGTTATCATCAACCGAAGATCAAGAAGGCCAAAGGGGTCAAAACAACTTTCAGAATGAGTGCGGACACTACGAGTTCGTAGCGATGCCGTTTGGCTTGAGCAATGCTCCAGCGGTATTCATGGGTCTCATGGATCATGTCTTTCATCCCATTTTAGACCGATTTGTTATCGTCTTTAGTGATGACATCTTGGTCTATTCCGGAAGCCCATAACAGCATGAGAAGCATTTGAGGACTGTTCAGAGACCTTTCGGCGTGAGAAATTATACGTTAAGTTAGGCCACATTGTCACATCTAGAGGGATTGAGGTAGACCCAGGAAAGGTTGAAACAGTTCAAAACTGGTCAACAGCGAGAAATGCCACTGAGGTTTGGAGTTTCCTCGGATTAGCTGACTATTATAGAAGATTCATCGAGGGGTTTTCCAAGTTTGCCCTGCCCTTGTCTCAATTGACGAGGAAGTCAGTGAAGATGAATGGTGCAGTCGTTGTGAGTCTAGCTTTCAGAAGCTCGAAGCAAGCTTACGACGATTCCCGTGTTGACTATTCCGAACCCCAGATAGAGTTTCACTATTTATAGTGGTGCCACTAAGCAGGGTACGAAGTTGAGTTTCAGCTCCGCATATCACCCACAGGCCGACGGCCAGTCAGAAGGGAACCATCCAGACGCTCGAGGACATGCCTCGGGCTTGTGTCCTAGAGCGAAGTAGTTCGTGGGAAAAGTTATTACCTACTGTGGAGTTCGCCTACACTCATAGCTATCACTTGTCGATCAAATTGACGTAGTACAAAGTTTTGTGCGGGTGCAAGGGCCGCTCAACCTTTATTGGGATGAGGTCGGCGAGAATCAGGTTCTCGGTCCTAAGTTGATCGAGGACACAGTGCAGAAGGTTACCAAGATCCGAGTGAGGCTGAGAGAGGCGCAGAGCAGACATGAAACCTACTTTAACAAGCATAGAAGGGATCTTATGTTCAAAGAAGGAGTTAAGTTATTCCTTAAAGTCACGCCAATGAAGGGCGTTGTACGTTTAAGGGAGAAGGGAAATTCCAGCCCCGTTTTATAGGACCTTTTAATATTCTCGAGCAAGTTGGCAAAACAGCCTACCGTCTGGCGTTGCCCCCAGAACCGTCGGGTGTACATATCTCATCCCCGTCACGATGTTGAGAAAGTACGTGTACGACCCGAGTCATACCATGAACTTTGGTGAGTAAGGATGTCGGGCAGAACCTGACATGTGATGAGCAACCAGTAGCAGTCCTTGTAACGCCCCGTTTTATTTTAAAGAATTTACCGAATTTATTTATAAAAATCAGAGAAGCATAATTATTCAAGGATAACCAAATGGTCTATTGAGAAAATAAAAAGAAAAGTGGAAACAAGTAGCACACAATCCAACGACCACCACTCGATCGTCTCTCGCTGCCGCCGCCAACCATGCTCAACCTAAAAGGATAGGAAGAGGAAACAAGAGGACAGAAAAGTAAATGGGGGTGAGTACAACCATCATACTCACCATTACCGTACAGTATATTTGGCATAAAGATCTATAACCATAAATAATGAATGCATAGGATTCAAATCTAACTCCTTATTAGGCCTTATCGCAAACCTCCTACGTACATACAACAAACCTTCCGACCAGACATCGTAGAGGATGTAACTGGAAGCACTCCCACCCCAGATGCAACGGGCATAGGATCTTATCCAAGAGACAGTGAAGTTGAATTACCCCTCCGCTCTACACGGATTCAGTCCACCTCCCGGATGCAACGGGCAGGTGACTTCCACTGATTATGCATTCGTCAAAGGCACTACCATCAGGACACTTAGACTAGGGTTCTCACGCATACAAAAACTATCGCGACAAATATTTATACGAAATAACAAGTGCGATAAATGTAGATTCAACATAAATGAACCCACCTGGTAGCAAGCGGAATCAACACAAAATAAGGTAGACAGCGAGGTCGACTCGTCAAATACCTACATTAGTAAATTAACCTTATCACAGACTATTCTATAATCACTAAGTCTAACTAAGTTCACGTAATCATTTAGGCACGCATTAAAACAAGGAAAAACACATTTTCGAAAATACCACATAAGTTTTGAAAATTTAACCCAGCAGCGTTTTTAAAATCAACATAACTCTCATCATATAACTCATATGAACATGAATCAAGTTTCATTGGAATGCTACGGCATGAAACTACAACTCTTATGAAGACAATTAAAGCAAATAAGGTCATTTAACAGGTGATAAATCAACAAACATTAAAATCGAGTCACAATCCAAAACTGGGAGAATGCACTTGACCAGACTTCAATGTTTACTATCTAACTGGAGCTACAGGCATGTTTTTTATGAAATTTAAAAACCAAATGATAGGAAAATCAAATGTCTACAACTTTTTTGAAGATCATATTGGCAAATAACCATATATTCAACTAGTTTAAACACAAAAAATGTGATTCAGTAAAACTGTCAAAAATAAACATGTGATATGGACAGCACTTCAGTTTTTATCATTTATTTAGAGCTACAGACCTCTAAATGATATGGTTCAAATCCCAAATTAAACCCTAAGCAAACCTCTACAAATTTTATTTAGATCAAAGGAGCATATAAGATCATTTAGATAGTAAAAAATTAGTTAACATTCAATTTCAGATTTCTGCCAACATGATGATTCCTAATTCATGTATATCTGACTTCATAAAAACATAATTCGAGCTACAGAGCACATATCAACATGAAAATTATCTCATTTGAAATTTAAGAGACAGATATATAACATTCATGAAGAGTGTAAGTTCATACGAGCATGTTTTGACATGAAAAACAGATCAGCCATTTAATACATTTAAGCTGTCGGTTACAGGAAAAACTGGACGCGCAACATTTTTGTAAAAATCACAACTTATTCGATATAACTCGGAATCGAGAAATTTCAAAGCCCAGATTTAGAAAACCGAACATACTATATTTCATATGAAGACCATATTTTCAAATAACCAGTATCCTATAGCTTAAAACGCGGCACAACAGATCGGCGAAAAACGTATTTTCACATAAAATACCAATGAATAAAAAACGGATGGTTCGAAACTCGACAACGATCAATATACTTCCTCGACAGAAAATAACGAGCACATTGAGGTTCAACACAGCAAAAACATGATATTCGGTTTTAACAAGGTCACGAGCATAACCCGATAACAAAACGACATATACGAGCCGATAACAATTCTAACCAAAATCCGACTTCAAACAAATAATCGGTAATATGCATGATATAATTAGCTATCATGTGATATACGAACATGACCGGAATAACGACAGGGTTCGAATAAGTTACCCGCTTTCGAAAATTCACGAGCTAACGGAGGAAAAGTGGGTCGAACGACAGGTCGGCCGAACGGGTCGGAAGTCAGTTCGCGAACTGGACTCGGAGTAACAAAAAGGGACCGAAAGTGGCCACACGTTAGCTTCACGCCGGCAGTCGCTCGCCGGCAGAAGTCGTCGGAAGATGGGAAGCCGAGGAGCTGCTCGAACGGAGGTCGGGCTCGCCGGAAATGGCCTGCTCGTGGTGTCGTTCTCGTCGGGGTTCGCTGGGGTGCTCGAGGTGGCCGCTGGTTGGAGAGCTCGCCGAAAAACAGAAGGCCGAGAGGCTGCTCGAGGGGTCGTGGTTGAACGGCTACATGCACGGACGGAGGAATCACTGCTGGTTTGCTGGTGCCGAAAGTTGCAGCGACGCGGTGAAGGAGATGACGTGATTTTCTTTTCCTTTATTCTTAGTGAGATGCGAGAGAGAAAAAGAGGGTGACGTGAAGATTGGGAATGAGAGTGAGGGTGGGGTCAACCTTCCTTAAATCCCAAAATCAAGACTTGTAACTCCCCTCTAAAATTTTGGAAAGAGCATGGAGGGGGGATTGGTTAGCATAAAATGAGGGATAGGATAGCATTCAAATTTCAAAAATTCAAATGAATCTCATGCATGCACAAGATGATGAGCGACGGTTTGGGGCCGGTTTTCTCAAGTGGGGTGCGGGTCGGGTTCGGGTGATCCAGTTCACATGATCGGCTAGGATATTCGATTGGTTCGACGTCTCGATTATTTAAAATTTTCGGTTCGACTGAAAATAAAATAAATAATACTATTCGGCTCCACATTAACATTTAATACAATTTAGCAATTACGAGCATATATTCAAAATAAAATTATCGAGCCCAAATAATTAATTTGGATAATAAAATAAAGGCCAAATAATAATATTAAATTATTCCGGAATAAATGAGGCGCTACAATCTACCCACCTTAAAAGGAATTCCTTCCTCGAAATTCGAAAATAAAACAAAGCCAAACCACTAGAACTACAACGAATACAAAGGGGATCAAAAGACGAAGTTCAGATAACTCCTCCTAATACCGGCCTCGGAATTCCAAAATGGCCACCGGTACCCCTTCATAGGTAAGGTCTCGCTCGACCCGCAGTTCGCCGAAGTCCACCACGTGGTCCGGGGTCATGCACATATCTACGTAACATCGATATATGAAACACACCATGCGCCCTGACAAATCTGGTGGTAAAGCTAGCCGATAAGCCAAGTCCCCGACTCGAGTAAGGATCTCAAAGGACTAACCGCATGCGACAACGGATCCTCATTTATCCCAAACCAAGGTATACCACCTTCTAGTCATACGAAAGGGGAAACTCAAATGGTACCATCAAGATACTAGCTCGAAACACAAAAACACAAAACGACCTACCCAAGGTGAGAAATCACAAAATGCAACACACAACATGCACACACGACGTCAACAGGTCTCATAGTGCCTCGACCGTGAGATCATCGGCCAAACAATCATGGTCGACACGTGGAGCTGAGTTTCAGCATGGTGCCCGGGTCACGCCGAAAATTTACCCACAATCTCGACACACCCGTGACCTCATGCCGAAGCGATTGACACGGTACTCTGCAACCATGCACGTAGTATAGCCTCGCTATACTCATACTTACAACACACGGCTTTACGACACCAACGCAGCCCCTCATGGCTTCGTTTGCTGGCAACACAAGTCCCCTATCTCGCCATCTCAAGAAATCCTCGCAGATGCATAGGAAACCTATCGACTACGCTTCTTTATCAAAACCATCGATCAAGGATGCAAACGCGGTTCGGTGGAACTTGGAACTCTCAGTGGTCAGACCGTCTAAAAAAAAATAAAATGGACGGTTGAATTTTTAATGCCCTGTCCTCCGAGAGGCGACACACTCGCAGGCGCTGCATATGCGGGGCGCTAGGACGCTCACGTGCACCTGTTCAGAGACTAGCCATAAGGTCAAGGTTTGGCCGATCACGCTGGCATGGGAGTTCTGTGTGTCCGGTGATAGCAGTTGTAGCTTGCGTGTGAGTCAACGATCGGCCGCGCGCAAGCCTATCGTCTATCAGCACGGGCGTACACACTTAACCACCACTTCGTGGCAACACCCAGTCAGGGTCGGCTTTCGATTCAAGGTTTTAACAAGAAAATTTAATCCATGGTTTTTCTAAATGTGAAAATTTTTTCTGACTTGGGATTTCACATAAACTAAGGCAATAGCAAGAGAAGGGTTTTCCACAAAATGTGTAAAAATGGAGTTCATTCCAAACAAGCTTTTTGGTTTTTCACGAATTCAAAAGTTTCAAGGTCTAAAAAAATAACAGAGTATAAAACCAAGTTCCAAGTCCACTACCATATTCCAAGAACACACTCTAACACGCAAACAGACCGAATGCTAGAGATAGGCAAAAAAAAAATCCTCAAACGAAATCTAATGCGGCTCTCCAGTCAAGAATGGTACTAGGTCAGCGGCTCTCTCTCTCTGAAACACCAACTAGCTAGCTCACTTCAGCTCTTCCGATAAACAGCATCGGCCATCACGTCAGCTCTTCCTCCGGTAGCTATTCATGCCAGCAGTCCTGAACGAGCTCCACTCATCTGCATTGTCCAGAGTTCACACCTCAAGGTCTAGGCGAGAGGTTTCTTTCATCGAAAAGACTTCGATCATGACTTCGGGTATTTCAGCTATGTCTCGGTGTTCTTAGAGATAGACTATGACGTCGCTGCAGAATTACAACCAGACATTTCTTCGTGGTCGCCATTAGCACGAAAAGAATCACTATTCGACTGCAGATATTCTCGTCGGGTTCCAGAGTCCGTTTTGATACGTCCACTCCTCGATCTTCGGCTGACGGTACCTCGGCCTTGAATCGGTTTTCAATGATTTTGCAGTTTCCCTCAGTTGATTGAACAAGTCTTCACCTCATGATAGTGGTTGATCATCCTTCGTCGTCCGTCGGTTGGGTTTTCGGTTGTTAATGTGCAGCATTCCTTGTCGTGAAGCAGATCGACTCCTCTGGTGTTTAGGTTGGTTGTAACTCGCCTTGCTCGTCTGGTGGCCTTCCTTGCTGCTCCTCTGGACTATTCCTTGATGCTTCCGAATGATTTGTGAGTCTCAGAATGGATCGAGTAGTCGTTGATAAAGATGAAAACAAATTGGTTCGGATGAATAGAATGCTCAAACACAACTAAAAGAATGATATAAGACAAGTAGAAAGCTGGAAATACTCGTCTTAATTAGTACATCAGATCGTAAAACTTGATCTCGAAAATCCAAGCGAACATGAAAACAAAGATAAGGGTTTTCAAAGGTTTTGCAAAAGTTCAAGGAAGTGAAAGATTTCTCCCGAAGGCCAAAACGAAATAAAAGAATGAAAATTTGTCAAAGCTTACAATGAAACGCAAGTTCGAGAATACAAGCGCTCTACGCTTCACAATGCACATGCTCCAAACTCGACTACCCTCCTTAAGAGATCCTTCATAATCCTTTAAGGTAAGACACCTTCCTTGATTTAGTCGACGACTCCCGACCGGAGATAACTATTTTCGATGCGTCAAACGATTTAACCACAACGAGGTGAATGACCGTAGTTGGCCTCCAGGTCAAGATACCATAGTTTCTTGTGCCGACCTTTTCGATGACCCATCGCTCCTCGCGCGTCCTTGCCACCTGCGCAGTTCTCGCACATGCTCGCCTCGTCAACCTCATCGTCCCACTCGACCAGCGCCTCGCGCGTGACTCCCGTCATCGCACCCCACTCGCGCCCACCTATCGGGCCCATCGCCTCGACCCAATCCACTCGCTCGTCCGTCCCATTGCAACCGCGCCCCGTGCACGCTGTCCACCCTACATCCTCCCCTCGTGCACCTTCTGCCTTAGCCCACATACGCCGTGCGCGTCGCTCTCTTGCGCACGCCTTGCACCAATCACCCACCTTCCCGGGCACAATCTTCTCACTCTCGTCGTCGGCCCAAGCCTCGTGTTCACGCGCACTTCCCATCGTGCACCTCATCTTCACCCGGCCTAGACTCGCACGCCTCGCGGCTCGGTTGCCGCGTCCCGTTGGTATACGCGCCTTAGTGCGTGTGCACACCCTCCTAGCCAGTGCCCGAGCCCTTTCTCGCCTAACCTCTCGCCATCTCTCGAGGCCATCGTGGTTCTCGTCCTCGGGTTCGCCGGGATCNCCAGCGCGCTGCAGCGCGCCCATGTGCGCGGACTGCACCCATTGGGCACCTGACTGACGCGCCTTCCATTTCTTTGAGCCACCTAGTGCTTTAGCCATCCCCACCAGGGTTCACTCCTTCGATAAGCATCCCGAAACCTCCGATGGTACGTCCGTTTGAGGCGTGGCCTCGTCCGTGCACATCTACGCCAATGCGCGTGTTCACGCCCTTCCTTGCGCCTGATTGTTGCTCGTCTTGGGACCATGTCCTCATACGCTCTTGCAAACCTCCGTGCGTGACCTTCATGGACCATCTCAAGTGATTGCGCGTCCAACCCGCGTACCGCTCTACACGCTTGGCCGCGTGTTATCCCTTGACCCACGAGTCTTTCCGAGCTTCCACATGTATCCTTGTACCTCGCATCTCTCACCTTGCATGTGCTCGACCCATAGTGCGATGCTCGTGTTGGACCCACTTGCACGTTGATCCGCTGTACCTTTGACCTTCTCGCATTCGGCCATGCTAATGTCGACCTCCTATGCCATGACGCACGTCGGCACCCTCGTATACGGGCTCGTGCACGTCTCCTAGGCCATGAAAGCCTTGTTTCAGCCCTTTGCTCGGCCTTCTCGGATAGCATCGGCCTTCGGCCCTTCTCATCTTTGGGGGTCGAACCCCAAATTCGCATCAACTGCGTTCTGCGTGTGCCCCATCGTGCCACGCGCGCGCTCTCCCTTCCGCGCATCGTCCTGACCCCGAGTGGTCGACACGTGAGACTCCATCCGCCGATCGTGTCCTTTGTCCCACTCGTACACCGCATGGTCACCGTCTTCCTCTCGCGGTGCTGTCTTACGCGTAGCCTCCCTCGCGTGACCCTGCCTTACGCGGCCTGCTCCCGCGCTCCTCGATATGCGGCCCACGTGTATCGCTGGCCTTCGCGTTGCGCGATCCCTACGTGCGTGGCCATTTCGACTGCCGCGGGCCCTCGTTGCGTAGCCCTGCCAACGGTCCCGGCCACTCCCGCACCTATTCTCATGGCCCTGGTGCGTTACATCCTCGGGCTCGGTTGGGTCGAGGACTACATCTTCATCACACGGGCACGGCACACGCGACTGGCGCAGTTGGTGACCCTAGCCGGTCCTTGCCGGACTTCCGGCCACTAATTCCGGTGACTACTAACCCAAATCAACTCAACATGATAAATAACATGTAAAAATGCCAAGAAATGCTAGGGCAACTCGGGTAGATGAGGGCTCGGTCCGGTAGGGCCTATATGGCACTTTTCGACAATGCACTTGGCCTTCTGCTCGAGTTGTTCGACCACAATTTCGCGTTCGCCTTTAAAGTATCCCGGAAATTCCAGCGGGAAAACGGGCTCCCCTTGCTCGATCTCAACTTGCTCGAGCTCTTCTTTGGCCTGATCGTACCCGTAAGGTGATGGTCGAGTTTCACGTGGGTGTGGTCGATCATCGTGCGATGGTGGTCGAGCATCGTTCGGGATTGGTCGATGCGCAACCCTTAAGCACTCATCGAGCCGGTGGCTCTCGAATTCCTTCTCCTGTTCGTACTCGACGCGGCGCTGCTGGTGCTCCTCATACTTTTCGTCGACCTGACCTTCTTCTTTGTCAAACTCGCCTAGTACGCGGTCGGGCACTCTAACCAACTCGTGCATCTCGGATTGTTGTTGCTCGGTCGTGCCCACATGTGCACTTGCCTCCTCGACGACGAAGATCTGGCCACTTCTATGCCAATCTTGCTCAATACTCTTAAGACCAACCTCCTTGGTCCCGCCGTCCTTGCTTGCCTTTAATGTGACCCTATGCTCTCCCGCGTCGAACTTCATGACCCCCGTTCGGTAATTGGTGGTCACCTCGCCTAGCCCCCCAGCCATTGCACTTCTAGCACAACGTCGGGTCCAACCAAGGGTAGCGCATAGAGATCGGCTTTGATGGTGACTCCTTGAAATTTGATCGACACCCCGTGATAAGACTCAGTGCATCTTAGCTGTTCGCCATTGTCTACTCGAACCTCGAATGGCTCTACCTTCGTCGTTGGCAACTTCAACTTTTGAGACAGCGTGGCGTTGATGAAGTTGTGTGACGATTCGTTGTCTACTAGCACGACTACACGGCGGTCCTTGACACATGCTGGTAGCCGCATCGTCCTCGGTCCTCGGGTGCCTGTCATTGCTTGCATTGAGATCTCGGCTTTCTCCTCGAGTACCTCAATCTCGACCTTGCTCTCTAGGTGCTCCTCAATCTCGTACTCTTCCTCATCCGAGTCGATGACGTCGATCACAAAAACCTGCTTACATCGATGGCCCGGTGTGAACTTCTCTTTGCATTTAAAACAGAGCCCCTTCTCACGTCGGCGCCTCATCTCCTCGAGCGACAACCTCTTGACCTCCGGGACTGGTGGTCGAGAGCTATCGGGCGGTCGGCCGCTCGGAATCAAATTGCTCGCATTCGGTTGTGCGCCTGCGGTAGTGTTGCTTGGGCCCGTGCGTCACGTGTCGGGGTAGCGAGCTTCCGCCCGTCCCCTTTGCGTTGCCGCTAGATGGTCCTCGCGGCATCGGGCTGCCTCCATAGCCGCATGCATGGTCTCAGGCCGCTCTAATCGCACTTCAGCGGCTAGGTCGTACTTCAAGCCGCCTATGAATGCGCCAACTAGTGCGGTCTCGGGCCATTCTCGCACGCGACATGCTAATCGCTCGAATTCCTTCAAATAATCTCGCAAGCTGCCTGTCTGCCTTATTCGAGTTAGCGCCTCGTCATAGTTGTGGTAGTCGGATGTTCCAAATCGCGTAAGTAATTCGCGTTCGAAGTCGTTCCACCTAATGACTCGTTGCCGGTTGCGGTAGACGCTCGTGTGCCATTGCCACCACACGTTGGCCTCGCCACCTAGGTAATAGGCCGCATATCGAACACGGTCATTAGCCTCGGTCTCGTTGAGCTCAAAGTATTGAACGGCCTGGTTGAGCCATGCCTCGGGGTCGGTGCCGGTGAAGGTGGATAGCGTGACCCGCGGTTTGTCGAGCCTCGGGCGGTCGTGCGCGTTAGATGCTTGTGACCGCTGATCGAAGTCCTCCTCGTGCTCGTGCTCATCGGGCCGATGTTCCTCCTCCTCGTGTCGATCGCGCCTTGGCTGCCGTGGGGGTGACCGCGCAAAGCGTTGGAAGCCGCGCGCCATCTCCTCGAAACCCCCATTCACGGTTTCCATAAGATCCCGAACCGAAGACTTGGTCGTGTCGAGCCCTTCGCCTAGGGTGTTGATGACTTCGCTCATACTTTGAACTTGAGCGTCAAGCTTATCGATCTTGTCCTTCATCTCCTTATTGGCCATGGCTTTCTTTTCTTGCTTTCATTCTTTACTTCGAGGACTCGTTTTGAAGATATTATTATTATTTTTTTTTTGATAGGGAGGACGAAAATAAAGAAGAAGAAAAAGGAGAGGGAATGGGGTAGAAAAAGACACACGATCTAGATACTCTCAATGAAAGCACCAATGATGAAGATCGCGTGTCCCGATTGCCGATAAGCCACAAACCAGTGCCTTGAATCGCCGATAGGTGTCTCGAGGTTTGCACAACCGCACCCCTTGAAACGATAAAATTGCAAAAGAAATCGAAAAGATATCTAAGGAAAAGTGTTTGAACAAAAGTTCGGTTTTTCTATTAATTTCTGAATGATATTTTCGAATGACAATGGGGCATATTTCTAGATGCCAAATTAAGTCTATTCCTAATCTAAGAAGAACTCCTAATGAGTGGAAATAAAGTCCTAAGGAAACTAAATCACTAATTAGAGCAATAAAATATTAAAGTCCTAAACAATCTAAATATCATAAGCAATAAGGAAACCAAATAACTAAGGGATCTTGGAAAGCCTTGACTTGAACTCCAAGTAGGGAAGAATAATCTAGAGAAGTTCCAACTCAAAAGACTCCTAGAAGCCTCGGTTTCTTGCTGGCCAAGTTGTCCCCGCGCGCTGCCCCTGGTAGGCCAGCGCCCGTGCTGGCGCTGCTGCCCTGCACCCGCGCGCGTTGATGAAGGATCGTGTGTTACGTCTTCGCTCAAAACCCGCGCCGACGCCTTGGCCCCTCTGCGATAGGTTGCTAATACGCGCGCCGACGTCTTCGTACTTCGTGATAAATGTGACTAAACTCGGATGTTGGTCCTATTCCAATCACTGTGACAAAACTTGGATGTTGGTCCTATTTCTATCACGAACTCTTTGTAAACTCACAGGAGAAAACACAGAGAACTTTGAACACAATGTTCGACTCTTTTCTATTCACTCATCCATCCTTATTTCGAATGGTACATAGGTGGGTATTTATATATACCAAATAGATCTAATCCTAGTCTAAATAGAACTCCTAAATCATGCAAGTAAATAAATCCTAATGCAACTAAACATCTAGGGAATATAGACTTTCCTAACAATTAAAAGACTAATAGGAAACTAATAGGCATATGCCTTTTATTTGGATTCCTAACCAAACTAAGACTCCTAACTAAGCTATGAAAATCACGCCCAAAATCCCTTGCTTGTTCCCCAAGTCGCGCGCGCACCAAAACCCTAGCCGCCCTACGCGTCGCGTGCTGCCTTGTTATTCCTAGTCCTTGTCCCGCGCGGCAATGCGCGCGCGCCATCCCCACGCATCGTCCATTGCCAACGCTGCTCGATCGCGTGCCCCTTTCGTGCGTCGTCACCAACCGCGCGAGTGCTTCGCACGCCAGCACTCCCAGCCTCGTCCTCGCTATCGTTCATCTCCTCGCGCGCGTCCTCGCCATGCGCGCGATTGCCGCGCACGTTTGCCCCATCGCCACTGTCGGTCCACCCGACTAATTCCTCGCGCGTGGTTCCTGTCATCGCGCCCTCCCAAGTGCACGCTGTCCACCCAACATCCTCCCCTCGTGCACCCTTTGCCTTAGCCTGCATACGCCGTGCACGTCTATCTCTCGCACACGCCTTGCACCAATCACCCAACTTCCCGGGCACAATCATCTCACTCTCGTCGTCGGCCCAAGCCTCGTGTTCACGTGCACTTCCCGTCGCGCACCTCTTCTTCACCCGGCCTAGACTCGTACGCCTCGCGGCTCAATTTCTGCATCCTGCCGGTATACGCGTCTTAGTGCGTGCGCACACCCTCCTAGCCCGTGCCCGAGCCCTTTCTCGCCTAACCTCTCGCCATCTTTCGAGGCCATCGTGGTTCTCGTCCTCGGGTTCGCCGGGGTCAATGACCACATCCGCATCATTCCCGCCCTCTTCGAGAATTTCCTTGTCCTCAAGGATAAAGTAATGATCTCGTCAAGTTCTTCGGGCTCTTCTCCTGGGTCCTCAGTTAGTAGCTTAATTCGCTTGTGGGCTCGTCCAAATGTCATAGTGCCCTTCTTGTAGTTGGTCGTGACAGATCCCAATGTCTCGAGCCATTGAACTCCAAGTACTATGTCCGGTCCCGTCAAAGGTAAGGCATAAAGATCAGCCTTCAAGTCATAGCCTTGTGCAAACATGGGAACTCCTTTGTATAGCTCGGAACTCCTTAGTTCATCTCCGTTGGCAACCTTCACCCCGAACTGTTTTACTTTTGTCATCGGCGTTTCCAAGCCTTTGGACAGCTCTTTGTCCATAAAATTTAATGTCGAACCGCTGTCCACTAGTACTTTGAGTTGTTCGCCTTGTACGGTCGTCGTGAATCGGATCATCCTCGGACCTCTCTCAGCATCTCTTTTCTTGCTTTTGATCACATGTAGCAAGGTCTCCTTGTGATCGTACTCTTCACGTTCCGGCTCGTCCTCATCGAACTCAAGCAAGAATACTTGCTTTCCAGCACATCTATGGCCCGGTGTGAACTTCTCGTTGCAAGTAAAGCATAGGCCTCTCTCACGCCTTCGTTGGATCTCCTCGGTCGTAAGTCGTCGCATATGGCTCGTGGTTCGCTTGCCATCCTCGGTTAGTTTAGACTCGACCCGTGTGGTCGTCTCGTCGGTCGCGGTACTTGTGCGCCGCGGGTCCGTGCGTCCGTCACCTTTGCTGGCCTTGCGCATCGCGATCAAATGGTCGTCGCGTAGCCGTGCCGACTCCATTGCCGCCCGTGTTGTTCGCGGCCTATCCAATCGTACCTCAGCCGCTAGCTCGGCCTTAAGTCCGCCAATGAATGCGCCTACCATTGCGCTCTCGGGCCAATCTCGTACCCGACTTGCAATGCGTTCAAACTCCTTCTGGTAGTCTCGGGGGCTACCGTTTTGACGAATTCGGGAGAGTGCCTCGTCATAGTCATAGTAGTCACTCGTGCCAAAACGTGTGACCAACTCTTTCTCGAAATCTCTCCACCGAATTTCCTCGCCCTTGGTCTTGTACACATGTGACATCCATTGCCACCATGTGTTTGCTTCACCATCGAGATGATAAGCGGCGATCTTGACTCTCTCGGACTTGTGCACCTCGTTGATCTCGAAAAATTGCATGGCTCGATTTAACCACGCGTCTGGGTCGGTCCCCGCAAACGTAGGCATTGTGAGCTTCGGTCGTGCATAGCCTCGGTTGTCGTGGTGGTGCATCGCGCGTTATGCGCGGGTCTGCCGTAATCGTCCGTCGTCATCTTCGTGGTCGGTCCCGGGGCTGCTCGATGCCACGGTTGATCGCGAGGTGTGGCTCCTTCGCGGTCGGCGTGTCATGCGCGTGACTTGCCCGGCTAGATCATGTACCATGAGCTCGAGTTTAGCGAAATTCTCATTGACAAGGTGTTGGCCATTGCCGATGGACTTCAAACTCTTCTCCAAGGCTTCGATCCTCTCTTTATGTGTCATCATGACTCGACTCTCTCTTTTTTTTTTTATACTCACAAAAAAAAAATTCGAAAGAAAGAAAAATAGAATGGGGAAGAAAAAGTTCAACCCAACACACGATCAATCACTCTCAATGAAAGCACCAATGATGAAGGATCGTGTGTTACGTCTAGCTCGATTCGCTCAAAACCCGCGCCGACGCCTTGGTCGTAACGCCCCGTTTTATTTTAAAGAATTTACCGAATTTATTTGATAAAAATCAGAGTTATTTTTTTTTTTAGATCCAAATTAAAAACATTTATCGAGAAACGAGTGCTACTTATTAACCACAGCAAATGAACACGTCCAATCAATCAAACAAAAGAACCTACACATGCTTGAGGCATCAAAATAAACAATCGCATAAAACATAAATCTCAAAATCATTCCCAAACGTCTAGCAAGAATCCAGGTTCAAACGAAAACTCAAACATAGTTCAAAGGCAATTAAATAAATAATCCAAAGTATGAAAGCAAATGATTAAGTAACAAGTTCATGCACAACACATAATCACTATACGAAATCAAGCAGGGATATAAACACATAATAAAATATCCGAATCCAAGCGGGAAAATAATTCAAGTCAAGTTTCAGTTCAACAAATCATAAACAGGCGGAAGCATAATATATCATCAAACAGTGACCACCATCTCGCCCGTCCTACGCCACCGCCTCCAGCTCATCTCAACCTAAAACAAAGGAAGAGAGAAAACAACAAAGAAAATAATAGGGGTGAGCATAACCAACAAGCTCACCATTATCGCACAGTATATCTCGCATAACATTTTAAAACCATCATAACCATAGTATTCAGTATGCATAGAATCCAACAGTCTAACTCCCTACTTGGCTCTATCGCAAACCTCCTATGTACATACAACAACCTTCCGATCACACACGGTAAGGAAGTAACTGGAAACCTTCCCATCACCGAATGGCTACGGGCCTGGGATCCTTTCCAGGAGATAGTAGAGATGTTTTTCCAATTCACGAATATCATAGGGACCTGGACGTCACCTCTCCGAATCTACGGGCGGATAACCTCTCACTGTTTATGCATTCCTCAAAGGCACTAACATACGGGACACTTAGACTAGGGTTCTCACACATACATCATTTTTCAAGACAAAGCATTTATACGAAATATTAAGTGCGATAAATATGGAATACATCATAAATGTACCCACCTGATAGCAGCAACAGTTCACAGTCACAAATCTCGAAATGAGGCGATGTCAACACCTCTAGACACCTACATTATGTCAAGATCCTACAATCAATATTTATCTTGACTTAAATCGGAAATCACAAGACAGACCTAGTCGAACTTGTTTCGACTAAGTAGTTCGTGAAGTCCTGTGGATGTTGGAACACTAAGACTCGGCACTAAACTCGACCAAACCACCTAAGGGAGTTCACATAAATCCATCTAAGGATTGACCAAGTCAAACTCATATCAAAACAAAAAGCAAGTCGATTCCCAATTTTCATATAAAAATCATGTTTCAAAAATAGCAATCATTAATCGCATGAAAAATAGATGGTCAAGCTACCCTACGACTTAGGCTCTGAAAATTTACACAAAATTACATCTCCCAGAAATATGTAAAACCAAAAATTTTCAGCTTCAAAGTCGCAATACACTATTTTATAAAATTCGAAAAAGATATCAACAAAATGGGAACATTAATTCATACTCGAACTTAATGAACGAATCAGAACTTAAAAATTTTACACAACAACATACAGCATGCTAAAGTCCATGTATAAAAATCTCAGCCTTAAATGTTGATTGCTGCTATTTTTAAAAATTCATACAAGCAACAGAAGTTTAACGAATTTAGATCCAAACTGAATCAAAATGAACTCCAAAAATTCCCATCTTTTACAAACATGGTTAAACACATAAAATAGGCATCTCAGTAAAATTTCATAATTTTTCATGAAGTAACCAATTTATAAAAATTCAAATAACATTTCTGCAGATTCGATAAATAAAATATTAACAACATCAAATCAAGTCCAAAAATTTTACAAATTTAACACAAAATATAAAAGTCATAGAGGCATGACATATTCGAATTTCAGCTCATTTCATTCACGAATGAATTTGTTATGCATTTAACACTATTCTGATCAGATTTCACTTTAATTATTAAATATAGCTACAGTCCTTTAAAAATTACGAAATTGTTACAAAAGGCTGGAAATGAACAGATAACATATCTCTCAAAATTTCAAGTTATTCCGAGCAGTGTGAGATTTTTAAAAATTCAAACACCAAAACAGCGATTCAAATGCTCGACAACTTAGAAATTAATTCACAACATAAAATTTCTCGTCCGAGGCCTTTTCATAAGACCAAGGGCTCGACATTGTTCCAATATCCACCGACTTACATGACTTTCGAGGTCTCGTTCGATTCTTTAAAAAAATGGAAGAGGTCCCGAACATACGATAACACATAAAATCATAACGAACACACAAATTATATCGAACACAATCGAACAATATACACATCCCGCATATCAAATCGTAAATCACACATGTTCATAAATAACATAATCGATTTCAACGAGACGGGATCGAGCCTTTGTACCGTTCTCGGGAATCGAACGAAAACAGACGAACGTAAGGTTGACGGGCTCGATTTGCGGTGGCTAGCGGCGACGAACGAGCTCGACGACTCGAGGAGGATCAGCAGCTGAGGAGGGTCGCTACTGCTCGGCCACAGCCGGAGTCCACTTGTCGAGGTGCTGGACGGACTTGGAGTCGCCGGAAAAATCTGCGAACAGCGAACAGGGAGGCTTCTCGCGGCGCGGCAGAGCTGCTGGGATGGTGTCGCGGCGCGGTGGAGATGCTGCGGTGGTATCGCGGCGCGGTGAAGGTCTTGTTCGCGGCGCGGTGGAAGCAGTTTGCCGGACCAAGGGAGTTTCGATGTCGGGAGCTCGCGGACTGTGAAGATTCGAACAGGACTCGCCGTAAGAGTTGCAGGTCGTCGAGAAATTCGCGAAGAGGGGAAGGAGGGCTCGCGGAGTGGTCAGATCGCCGGTGGAAAGGACTCACCGAAGGAGTTGCAGCGTGTTGGGAACCGCGGAGGGGGAGTCGTCGGAGTTGCTTGGTCGAAGACAGAGAACAGGCGACGTGAGGGCGATGACGATGGGAGGGAGATGGTGAGGGTGACGAGATTTCTTCTCTGATGCGCGAGATCGAGAGAGCTTGAGGGGCGATCAGATTTTGAGCGAGAGAGGATGAGAATTTGCGGCGATGGATTTAGGCGAGAGGAAAGTGAATGAGAGCGAGCGGCGTAAAATATGTTCAGAGAAGGAGATGGATACAGAAGTTGTATATATATACCCAAATAAAATTAGGTTTGACTTTTCTTTAATCACAAGAAAATCCCACAACGCACACACATCACGCGTGAAAATAAAGAGGGAGGAAAATCCGTCGGGTCGGGCCCAACTCGGGTCGCGGGCTATTGTGGGCCGGGGCACCGGTTCAATACATACGGTTCTCTCGGGCTCAAACTCTCGATTTATTTTGCCAAAATAAAATGACTCGATTCGCGCGAATATTCTCGGGCTCGATATAAACTCAAACGCAAGTTAAAATAAACCGAATAATAAATATATTTTACATATATTAATACGCATTTAATAATTTATCACAAAATTATTTAGACAATTAGACAATTTATCATTTAATCACATTTAGGCAATTAATATTAGGCACTCAATATTAATATTAATAACATCACAATAATAATAAACATCAATGATAATAATAATAATAATAATAATAATAATAATAAACCACAAATAAATGGGGCATTACAGTCTACCCTCTTTAAACGGTTTCCGTCTCCGGAAATCCAAGAAAAATCATCCCAACAGGACAACTGACAAAAGAGAGAAGCTCAAACCACTAAACTCGGATACTCGGTCCGAAACTCCCTACTCTATCAAGTCACACCCACTAGCCATGGTTACCCCACCGGACTTTGACGAGTACCTCTCCCGGACTCTCCCTGTTGGATTCGTCAATCCAGTAGGTCACCGGTACCTCATCAAAGGTAAGGTTCTGCCCACATTCAGCTCGTCAAAGATCGCCTCGTGCCTAGAGTCGCGCACCTGTCCCCTCTCCACGAGGCACTGAACAGGTTGTGCACCCTTGCAAGCTCCGGTGATGGGGTCAACGGTCAGGCTAAGACGCCGACTCGGTCGAGAATCACAAAAGGATCAACTAATGTGGCTGATACTTCCTCTCTTCCCAGAACTCGAGGCGTACAATGCATCTTTCCGTACTCAGAACCTCGTACGGTACCATCAAGATCGTCGCTTATTAGCCATTGCTATAAGCGCCCTTTCTTATGGTGAGAAATTACACACGACACACCCATCGAGCACAACAGACTCAAATAGTCTCTCAGGGTCTCGACAGCATGTCCTAAACGCATAACTATCTGGATTTCTACGCGGTGCCAAGTCCAGTCTCGTGCCCGGGTCACGTTGACAACTTGCCCACGATCCCAATGTGATCCGTGCGTCCGTATCAGACGGCCCGCCGCGGAATCGCATACAAATAGCTAACTAACATCAAAAACACCATCCTCAAAACTAATACCTTCAGAACACACGGTTCTGCTCGATATCGCTGACAAAGCCTCACTCCTTGCCGACACGAGTAACAGCTCGTATGCGGTTTAGGAAGTATCGACTAGACATTCGAAAACAACCACTACCGCAGAAACTGGCTCTCAAATAGGGATGCTCAACGATCCCATTAACGATCTAAAAGACATGGCCAGTCTGGGGTTTAATGCACTGTCACCTGAGAGATTTCATACACACTGGCGCTGCATAAGCGGGGCACTGGGACGTGTGCCTACCTCTGTTCGGAGAACAGCTGCAAGGTCGAGGTTTTGGCCACACACTGGCTTGGGGAGCTCCTGCGTTCGGTGATGGTGGCTGCAGCTCGCGTGCGAGTCAACGATCGGCCCTGCAGTGCCTCACGTCTCTCAGCACGGGCTCGCATGCTCGACCACCACTTTGCGTGACTACACCCAGTCAGCGTCTGCGTTCGGTTCGAGGTACAATATGGATTACTCTAATTCAAAACTCGCACCATTTGAGGTAACCCAAAAGGAAAAGGTTTTCACAAAACCAAGAAACATTAGAATATAACAAAGACATCATCCCCCATCATTTAGGTATCGACAAACTCAGATGGTTTAGGGCTTCCAAATCACCATATCGAAAAAAAACGAATATCAGCATCCTCAGCTAGGAAATCATCCCCAACACAGTGGTCATTGCCGAGCAACGAAAATGATCAGCTCGCATGACTCTTCCGACTAACAGTGTCGACCGTCACGTCAGCTCTATCTCCGGCAGCTAGACGCGCCGGTAGTCCTAAACGAGCTCAAATGCTACGCTACTAAGATTCATGCTTCTGGATCTCATCACAAAGCTACCTTGGTTGATTCGCCTCGATCGCGTCTCGAACATAGGACATCAGCGATAAAACATGACAGTCCGATCTGGGTACGAATGGAGTACCAGGCCGAATGGCATCACCAAAAATCGAAGGAACAATTTAAGACAAGCGAAAAACTTCTTAATCAATACATCAGGTTGCAAGTCTTGAAGTGGAAACTCCAAACGAATCCAAAAACAAGAGATTTCAAAGGATTGCAAGAAATCAAAGAAATACAAAGGATCATTCTCGAAACTTCGAAGGGAAAAAGAACGAGAGTTTTAGAAGATTAAATATGAACGCAATTCGAAAACGAAAACGGCTCTGCACCGCATGATGTGCTTACATCTGGCTCGACTACCCTCCTTAAAAGATTCTTACGAACGCCACTTCAGTTCATCGTTAAAATAGATCACGAAAGGAAATTGATCGCCGTCTATCTCGAGGCTAAGGTATTCTCAAGTTAAACTTCGCATCGTCTTAGTGACGCTACGACACAGGATTCGCTATCAGATAAGGATCAATAGAAGGTGAAATTTCGATGCTCAACTCCATCCCAAAATTCTCCGCAAAGAAAAGAAAATCAAGTGAATTTATCACGGAACGGAAATCAAATAATAAGAATGGGTCACGCAATACAATTCAAACTTGACTACTAAGCGAAAGGTAGTAATCAAGGACAAAGGAATAGCACTCGGGTAGCAAGGCGTGAACGGGTAAGTTAAAGGATAGAAAACGGATCAAGTTCGCACATTAATATATGCTGCAAATTTCCAGAAGACTGATTGCACGAAGTTCGTATCTTGAACGCATCCCTTGAATGAATCTTGTGCCGTTTGAATCGTAAGAGGCAAAACTACAATTCATATGAAGACATCGAGGTCCCCAGGTTACCAGAAGCATGCCAAAAATAGCGAAAATAAAAGACTCCAATTGCTGCGATTTACACGAAAAACTGACTATGCAACAATCGGATTTCTGACGCAATTCTCAATAAAATAATAATAACACGCGATTCCGGTTCCTCATGAAAGGCAACAGGCTGATTTACAATTCACAAGAAGATTACAACAAGAGACGACGGGGTTTCAGGGTTTAAACAGCCATGGAAACAAGTCACCCACAAACCGAAAAAAATTAAGAAAACTGGACGCGCACTTGCAAAACTTTTGGCCACATCATCCAACACGACTTGGTTCCTACTCAAGATGAAGCATAAGAGATAGAAATTTAACTCATCAGAAGAGTTCAAAGCCTATCGACCGAGTTCAAGGGGTCAAAACAGCGACTAAACAGTCATCAATGCAAGGTTTTCAAAAAAAGAGGTTTTCCAACCAACTCTTACAACGAATGACAATCACGGAATGAAGGTTCGGATGACAATTCAAGGCTCGAATTCATTCGATAACAACTCAGCCAAAAGTAACAAAAGAAGAGGGTATCAATAACTCAACAACAGAATTCTAATACCCCTCGAAGAATTTCGCGAGGCAAACTAACGAGAAACACACGGATAATAACGAACAAAATATAACAAGGGAAAAATCAGCCATTAACTGATATCCACGAATCTACAAGCGCAAGTGGTCGGATCATCAACATGAAACCGACACTTAGACTCCACTCCCGGTTCCCATCGACCGGGTTCTACTCGCGTCTAATAGTTCTAGCCACAATAGTCACAGACTTCCGAATAATCCACACATCCGGGACTTCTTCGTTTGTCTGTTCCCTTTACTTAAGTCTTCTCTTTCGAGATGGCATACGAATGATTCTCACTCGATGGTACTAAACAGAAACTCATAACGAGTGCACTGCTATAGACCAACTTAACTTGATAACACCAACCTGAAAACTCACAACAAACAATTCTAAAGTTGGAACTTAACTCTATACCACTAGAGTTCAAGTCCGAGTAAACGGAGGGTAAATTCCTAAGCCCCAAAAAGAACAAACCATAATCACGATATCGATAATAATCAAAACAATAAAATTCATACCATGAGCTGGCGCGGCGAGACGAAGCCAGTGGTCGAATGGTCATTAAACACTTAATCACATATGAACCAGTCTACAGAAAAGCAAGACTGGCTCTGATACCAAACTGTAACGCCCCGTTTTATTTTAAAGAATTTACCGAAATTATTTGATAAAGTTCAGAGTTATTTTTTTTTTTAGATCCAAATTAAAAACATTTATCGAGAAACTACCGCTACTAATTAACCACAGCAAATGAACACGTCCAATCAATCAAACCAAAGAACCTACACATGCTTGAGGTATCAAAATAAACAATTGCATAAAACATAAATCTCAAAATCATTCCCAAACGTCTAGCAAGAATCCAGGTTCAAACGAAAACTCAAACATAGTTCGAAGGCAATTAAATAAATAATCCAAAGTATGAAAGCAAATGATTAAGTAACAAGTTCATGCACAACACATAATCACTATACGAAATCAAGAAGGGATATAAACACATAATAAAATATCCGAATCCAAGCGGGAAAATAATTCAAGTCAAGTTTCAGTTCAACAAATCATAAACAGGCGGAAGCATAATATATCATCAAACAGTGACCACCATCTCGCCCGTCCTACGCCACCGCCTCCAGCTCATCTCAACCTAAAACAAAGGAAGAGAGAAAACAACAAAGAAAATAATGGGGGTGAGCATAACCAACAAGCTCACCATTATCGCACAGTATATCTCGCATAACATTTTAAAACCATCATAACCATAGTATTCAGTATGCATAGAATCCAACAGTCTAACTCCCTACTTGGCCCTATCGCAAACCTCCTATGTACATACAACAACCTTCCGATCACACACGGCAAGGAAGTAACTGAAAACCTTCCCATCACCGAATGGCTACGGGCCTGGGATCCTTTCCAGGAGACAGTAGAGATGTTTTTCCCATTCACGAATATCATACGGACCTGGGCGTCACCTCTCTGAATCTACGGGCCGATGACCTCTCACTGTTTATGCATTCCTCAAAGGCACTAACATATGGGACACTTAGACTAGGGTTCTCACGCATACATCATTTTTCAAAACAAAGCATTTATACGAAATATTAAGTGCGATAAATATGGAATACATCATAAATGTACCCACCTGATAGCAGCAACAGTTCACAGTCACAAATCTCGAAATGAGGCGAGGTCAACACCTTTAGACACCTACATTATGTCAAGATCCTACAATCAATATTTATCTTGACTTAAATCGGAAATCACAAGACAGACCTAGTCGAACTTGTTTCGACTAAGTAGTTCGTGAAGTCCTGTGGATGTTGGAACACTAAGACTCGGCACTAAACTCGACCAAACCACCTAAGAGAGTTCACATAAATCCATCTAAGGATTGACCAAGTCAAACTCACATCAAAACGAAAAGCAAGTCGATTCCCAATTTTCATATAAAAATCATGTTTCGAAAATAGCAATCATTAATCGCATGAAAAATAGATCGTCAAGCTACCCTACGACTTAGGCTCTGAAAATTTACAAAAAATTACATCTCCCAGAAATATGTAAAACCACAAATTTTCATCTTCAAAGTCGCAATACACTATTTTATAAAATTCGAAAAAGATATCAACAAAATGGGAACATTAATTCATACTCGAACTTAATGAACGAATCAGAACTTGAAAATTTTACACAACAACATACAGCATGCTAAAGTCCATGTGTAAAAATCTCAGCCTTAAATGTTGACTGCTGCTATTGTTAAAAATTCATACGAGCAACAGCAGTTTAACGAATTTAGATCCAAACTAAATCAAAATGAACTCCGAAAATTACCATCTTTTACAAACATGATTAAACACATAAAATAGGCATCTCAAAAAAATTTCAGAATTGTTCATGAAGTAACCAATTTATAATAATTCAAACAACGTTTCTGCAGATTTGATAAATAAAATATTAACTGCATCAAATCAAGTCCAAAACTTCTACAAATTTAACACAACATATAAAAGTCATGGAGGCATGACATATTCGAATTTCAGCTCATTTCATTCACGAATGAATTTTTTATGCATTTAACACTATTCTGATCAGATTTCACTTTAATTATTAAATATAGCTACAGGCCTTTAAAAATTACGAAATTTTTATACAAGGCTGGAAATGAACAGATAACATATCCCTCACAATTTCAAGTCCTTCCGAGCAGTGTGCAATTTTTAAAAATTCAAACACCAAAACAGCAATTCAAATGCTCGACAACTTAGAAATTAATTCACAACATAAAATTTCTCGTCCGAGGCCTTTTCATAAGACCAAGGGCTCGACATTGTTCCAATATCCACCGACTTACACGACTTTCGAGGTCTCGTTCGATTCCTTAAAAAAATCGAAGAGGTCCTGAACATACGATAACACATAAAATCATAACGAACACACAAATTATATCGAACACAATCGCACAATATACACATCCCGCATATCAAATCGTAAATCACACATGTTCATAAATAACATAATCGATTTCAACGAGACGGGATCGAGCCTTTGTACCGTTCTCGGGAACCGAACGAAAACGGACGAACGTAAGGTTGACGGGCTCGATTTGCGGTGGCTAGCGGCGACGAACGAGCTCGACGACTCGAGAAGGATCAGCGGCTGAGGAGGGTCGCTGCTGCTCGGCCGCAGCCGGAGTCCACTTGTCGAGGTGCTGAACGGACTTGGAGTCGTCGGAAAAATCTGCGAACAGCGAACAGGGAGGCGTCTCGCGGCGCGGCAGAGCTGCTGGGATGGTGTCGCGGCACGGTGGAGATGCTGCGGTGGTATCGCGGTGCGGTGAAGGTCTTTTTCGCGGCGCGGTGGAAGCAGTCCGTCGGACCGAGGGAGTTTCGATGTCGGGAGCTCGCGGACTGTGAAGATTCGAACAGGACTCGCCGGAAGAGTTGCAGGTCGTCGGGAAATTCGCGAAGAGAGGAAGGAGGGCTCGCGGAGTGGTCAGATCGCCGGTGGAAAGGACTCAACGGAGGAGTTGCAGCATGTTGGGAACCGCGGAGGGGGAGTCGCCGGAGTTGCTTGGTCGCAGACAGAGAACAGGGCGACGTGAGGGCGATGACGATGGGAGGGAGATGGTGAGGGTGACGGGATTTCTTCTCTGATGCGCGAGATCGAGAGAGCTTGAGGGGCGATCAGATTTTGAGCGAGAGAGGATGAGAATTTGCGGGGATGGATTTAGGCGAGAGGAAAGTGATTGAGAGCGAGCGGCGTAAAGTATGTTCAGAGAAGGAGATGGATACAGAAGTTGTATATATATACCCAAATAAAATTAGGTTTGACTTTTTTTTAATCACAAGAAAATCCCCCACGCACACACATCACGCGTGAAAATAAAGAGGGAGGAAAATCTGTCAGGTCGGGCCCAACTCGGGTCGCGGGCTATTGTGGGCCGGGGCACCGGTTCAATACATACGGTTCTCTCGGGCTCAAACTCTCGATTTATTTTGCCAAAATAAAATGACTCGATTCGCGCGAATATTCTCGAGCTCGATATAAACTCAAACGCAAGTTAAAATAAACCGAATAATAAATATATTTTACATATATTAATACGCATTTAAATAATTAATCACAAAATTATTTAGACAATTAGACAATTTATCATTTAATCACATTTAGGCAATTAATATTAGGCACTCAATATTAAAATTAATAACATCACAATAATAATAAACATCAATGATAATAATAATAATAATAATAATAATAATAATAATAATAATAATATTAATAATAATAACAATACTTCAAATAAACCACAAATAAATGGGACATTACAGTCTACCCTCCTTAAACGATTTCCGTCTCCGGAAATCCAAGAAAAATCATCCCAACAGGACAACTGACAAAAGAGAGAAGCTCAAACCACTAAACTCGGATACTCGGTCCGAAACTCCCCACTCTACCAAGTCACACCCACTAGCCATGGTTACCCCACCGGACTTTGACGAGTACCTCTCCCAGACTCTCCCTGTTGGATTCGTCAATCCAGTAGGTCACCGGTACCTCATCAAAGGTAAGGTTCTGCCCACATGCAGCTCGTCAAAGATCGCCTCGTGCCTAGAGTCGCGCACCTGTCCCCTCTCCACGAGGCACTGAACAGGTTGTGCACCCTTGCAAGCTCCGGTGATGGGGTCAACCGTCAGGCTAAGACGCCGACTCGGTCGAGAATCACGAAAGGATCAACTAATGTTGCTGATACTTCCTCTCTTCCCAGAACTCGAGGCGTACAATGCATCTTTCCGTACTCAGAACCTCGTACGGTACCATCAAGATCGTCGCTTATTAGCCATTGCTATAAGCGCCCTTTCTTATTGTAAGAAATTACACACGACACACCCATCGAGCACACCAGACTCAAACAGTCTCTCAGCGTCTCGACAGCATGTCCTAAACGCATAACTATCTGGATTTCTACGCGGTGCCAAGTCCAGTCTCGTGCCCGGGTCACGTTGACAACTTGCCCACGATCCCAATGTGATCCGTGCGTCCGTATCAGACGGCCCGCCGCGGAATCGCATACAAATGGCTAACTAACATCAAAAACACCATCCTCAAAACTAATACCTTTAGAACACACGGTTCTGCTCGATATCGCTGACAAAGCCTCATTCCTTGCCGACACGAGTAACAGCTCGTATGCGGTTTAGGATGTATCGACTAGACATTCGAAAACAACCACTATCGCAGAAACTGGCTCTCAAATAGGGATGCTCAACGATCCCATTAACGATCTAAAAGACATGGCCAGTCTGGGGTTTAATGCACTGTCACCCGAGAGATGTCATACACACTGGCGCTGCATAAGCGGGGCGCTGGGACGTGTGCCTACCTCTGTTCGGAGAACAGCTGCAAGGTCAAGGTTTTGGCCACACACTGGCTTGGGGAGCTCGTGCGTTCGGTGATGGTGGCTGCAGCTCGCGTGCGAGTCAACGATCGGCCATGCAGTGCCTCACGTCTCTCAGCACGGGCTCGCGTGCTCGACCACCACTTCGCGTGACTACACCCAGTCAGCGTCGGCGTTCGGTTCGAGGTACAATATGGATTACTCTAATTCAAAATTTGCACTATCTGAGGTAACCCGAAAGGAAAAGGTTTTCACAAAACCAAGAAACATTAGAATATAACAAACACATCATCCCCCAGCATTTAGGTATCGACAAACTCGGATGGTTCAGGGCTTCCAAATCACCATATCGAAAAAAAACGAATATCAACATCCTCAGCTAGGAAATCATCCCCAACACAGTGGTCATTGCCGAGCAACGAAAATGATCAGCTCGCATGACTCTTCCGACTAATAGTGTCGGCCATCACGTCAGCTCTATCTCCGGCAGCTAGACGTGCCGGTAGTCCTAAATGAGCTCAAATGCTACGCTACTAAGATTCATGCTTCTGGATCTCATCACAAAGCTACCTTGGTTGATTCGCCTCGTCCACCCAACATCTTTCCCTCGTGCACCCTTTGCCTTAGCCTGCATACGCCGTGCATGTCTATCTCTCGCACACGCCTTGCACCAATCACCCAACTTCCCGGACACAATCAACTCACTCTCGTCGTCGGCCCAAGCCTCGTGTTCACGTGCACTTCCCGTCGCGCACCTCTTCTTCACCCGGCCTAGACTCGCACGCCTCGCGGCTCGATTGCCGCGTCCTGCCGGTATACGCGCCTTAGTGCGTGCGCATACCCTCCTAGCCCGTGCCCGTGCCCTTTCTCGCCTAACCTCTCGCCATCTTTCGAGGCCATCGTGGTTCTCGTCCTCGGGTTTGCCGGGGTCAATGACCACATCCGCATCACGCGTGCTGCCCGCGCGCTGCTTCCCAGCGCTGCGCCTGCGCGCGACCCGTCCTTCGCGCGTGCCCGCGCGTGGCCCTGCACGCCCCAGCGCGCCAGCGCGCTGCCAGCGCGCCCATGTGCGTGGACTGCACCCATTGGGCACCCGACCCACGCGCCTTCCATTTCTTCGAGCCACCTGGTGCTTTAGCCATCCCCACCAGGGTTCACTCCTTCGATAAGCATCCCGAAACCTCCGATGGTACGTCCGTTTGAGGCGTGGCCTCGTCCGTGCACATCTAAGCCAATGCGCGTGTTCGCGCCCTTCCTTGCGCCTAATTGTTGCTCGTCTTGGGACCATGTCCTCATACGCTCTTGCAAACCTCCGTGCGTGACCTTCATGGACCATCTCAAGTGATTGCGCGTCCAACCCGCGTACACCTCTACACGCTTGGCCGCGCGTTATCCCCTGACCCACGAGTCTTTCCGAGCTTCCACATGTATCCTTGTACCTCGCATCTCTCACCTTGCATGTGCTCGACCCATAGTGCGATACTCGTGTTGGACCCACTTGCACGTTGATCCGATGTACCTTTGACCTTCGCGCATTCGGCCATGCTAATGTCGACCTCCTATGCCATGACGCACGTCGACACCCTCATATACGGGCTCGTGCACGTTTCCTAGGCCATGCAAGCCTTGTTTCAGCCCTTTGCTCGGCCTTCTCGGATAGCATCGGCCTTCGGCCCTTCTCATCTTTGGGGGTCGAACCCCACATTCGCATCAACCGCGTTCTGCGTGTGCCCCATCGTGCCACGCGCGCGCTCTCCCTTCCGCGCGTCGTCCTGACCCCGAGTGGTCGACACGTGAGACTCCATCCGTCGATCGCGTCCTTTGTCCCACTCGTACATCGCATGGTCACCGTCTTCCTCTCGCGGCGCTGTCTTGCGCGTAGCCTCCCTCGCGTGACCCTGCCTTACGCGGCCTGCTCCCGCGCTCCTCGATATGCGGCCCACGTGTATCGTTGCGCGATCCCTACTTCGACTGTCGCGGGCCCTCACTGCGTAGCCCTGCCAACGGTCCCGGCCACTCCCGCACCTATCTCATGGCCCTGGTGCGTCACATCCTCGGGCTCGATTGGGTCGAGGACTACATCTTCATCACACGGGCACGGCACACGGGACTGGCGCAGTTGGTGACCCTAGCCGGTCCTTGCCGGACTTCCGGCCACTAATTCCGGTGACTACTAACCCAAATCAACTCAACATGATAAATAACATGTAAAAATGCCAAGAAATTCTAGGGCAACTCGGGTGGATGAGGGCTCGGTCCGGTAGGGCCTATAGGGCACTTTTGGACCCTAGGTCACCGAACTAACATACTCAACTTATCAAAACACTTAGGGCCGAATACTAAGCATCAAAAACCATGGCTAATGAGGCCAGAACATTGGTCAATACATGCATGCACATATACTTAGGTTCGGAGGTGAAAATAGATCGATTTCACTTAACAAATTGACCGAACATATACACTCGAAGCATGCTAATCTTTTAACCATGTCATACTCATGATATTTGAGGATTTTTAAGCTATGAACCTCGGCCATATCATGCATGTACATAAACTTACGAAATTAGGGCTCACATTTTCGAAAATTAATATCTCTTCATTTATCACGTGCATGGCCTCATTTTTCTACATGATAATTCCTAATTTATCATGTATAAGCTGGGAAAAATGATAGGCACGAGCTTACTTTGCTCAAAGTTCGAATTGATGCTAAGGACTCTCCACCGAGATCACTCGCGGCCTTAGGGATGAATGGCTCGGCCGAGGGACTTAATGGCTGAAGGAACGATCGGAATACACTTAGAAAAATCCAAACAATATTTGGAAGATGCTAAGCACTAAGAGTACACGGCTGAAAGAAGCCAAACAGCGAACCTCCTCCTCCTCGGGTGCACGCGCGCGACTAAGGCTTAGGACTTCCTCTCGGATTTTTCTCCAACTTCCCTCAATATACTTAAGTGTTTAAAGTCTCCAAGAGCTTCAACACTCAGCTGATAATGGCCTAAAATAGAGGGAGATGGACGGAGCTAACAAGAGAGCTAATAGGGAACAAAATGGCACACCATCTTCCCATGCGCATGGCATCTTTGAGTGGGGGGTCTTGGGCACAGTCATGGAGGTCTGGCAGCAGCATTGGGACTGAACGAGGCATCTATGCTGGTGGAGGGACAGATTCTGGTCGAGCATGTGAGGTAATGGGGGACAAGCCATGACACAAAGCATTAAAATAATGTGCCCATCATGCACTACTTAGGCTTAATCTTGCTTTGACCTTCTTAATCTCCCTTAAGGCCAACTTATGCCTAATTAAGCACCAGAATTCCCTTAACACTCGCATGAACATGGGCCAAAGGATTGGGCTCGGAATTTTTGTGCCATGGGCCAAAAAGGCACTCGCTATGGACCAGGCACTGGGCCTAGCGTGCGGCCTGGCACGCGGCCTGCTGGGCGCGCGGTCCTTCTCACGGCATGGCTGAATTTGCCACTCACTTAGGCCATGAATGCTGGACTTAAGTGCTACAAAACACTTAGAAAAATCTTGAGAATACCCGGCCATGACTGGGGCTCGACATGGAGAGGGCGCGCAAACTTGGGCGCTCGGGTGAGGTGCGCGGCACTTGGGCGCGACCCTTGGCTTAGGTTCGGCATGCTTGGACCGAGGACTCCACCTTCTAGGGGCTGAACCTATGCCCGAAAATACTTAGAAAATATTCTCCACAACCTCGGTTATAACTTGGTGCTGACTTGACACGGCTTTGGCCCTAAGTCGCGAACCCTAGGCGCGAGTGATCTCGGGGCCACGCACGAGCTAGGTGCGATACACTTGACCGAGGGAAATAACATCCAAGGCTCGATGAAAAGATCTCATACTTAGAAAATATTCTAAGTAAGGCTATGAGCACGGCTAGAGCTTGAACAAGACTCGAGACTACTAGGGCTCGAGAATTGACTAGGCGCGATACTCGTGACCGAACGACTCGGTTCCGGACACGGCTCGACTTAGACGATTTATCGAAACGTACTCGGTCTCAATTATTCGTCATCTGGGAATATTAGTTCCGACTGAATAACTTCCATTGCTAAAAATAAATGGACCGGAATAAATAACTGAAATTGAATAGCTGATAACTGGACTCGGAACTCAAGACGAACAGTATTAATAAAAAGCAATAGTTCAACTTGGAACTAAAAACTGTTATCTTAATTATTTACAGAACTGGCTATTACAAGTGATCTTACAGAGTAGAGCATCCTAGCATATTATTGAGCATATGACGAGCATAGTACTTAGTATAATTGCTTATATTTTTATGTAGCTTGAAGAGTCAGCTACCAACACAGCCGCACTTACCTATTTTCAAAGCAGATCAGGTGGGGACCCAGTCTGGGTTATACATTGAGTATAATAGTCGATATCATGTTCAGGTATGTATATGAGTTTTATCCGCTTGGGGTTAATGGCGAGTTGTCCTTGCCTAAGTTCTTGTGGTGGCCCAGTTCGCCTTAAATATACCATCAGAGTGTGCACACGGTACCGGCCAGAGTGTCCGGGAGATTACAGTTACCAGCCATAGTGTCCGGGAGTTTCAGTTACTTATATATATACAAGTTCTGTGATATCATTATTATTATTGTTGTTTACTTTAGAATGAGTTTTTATGGAGTACAACTGGACCGTACTCACCCCCACTTTATATTATCAGATGGCAGGGTCGGCGGGCAGGCGTGAGTCCAACTGTGGTGGTTGTGATCGTAGGTTCCGCACGAAAGCTGTTCACGGGACATTTGTTTAAAATGTTTTGTATAACTAATATTACCACGCATTTTTAGACATTCCGCTATGCTTGCTTTTATTTCGAACTTGCATGACAGTACTTTCAAACTTAAATAATTTATCCAGTTCGCTAGTACGAACGAGACCAGTTTAAATGCAAGAGTCGATAAAAGATTTAAATCTGATTTTCTTAAAGTCTAAACAAGTTGATAGACCAAGTTAAGAAAACGGATTTTCAAAGCAAATAAGTTTTTAGCAGCATCCCGAGATAAGTTTGCAAATGATTGCGAAAAACTTATAAGCGTTTTCGAAGGTAACATTTGCGAAAAATTGGCCCTAAGTAGCGGGGTGTTGCAGTTGGTATCAGAGCACTTTTGTGCTTCTGAATATTTTAAAAAGACAGAAAATTTTGTAAAACCCGACCACACCACACTCACGCCGCGCCGACTACCAGGTAAGTGCGTGCTGTAAAAGTTTTTCAAAGTTTATATAAGCAAACTGTACTATGTCTATGCTCAATAGGATTCAGATAATCCGAACTTTAGATGCTCAGACCAGTATAAGACTCCTAGCAGTATCAGATATGTCCTCTATCAGAATTCAGAACTCTAGATTCGAACTCTAGTCGAACTCTAGATTATCGAGATATTTTCAGCAACTCGTCAAGAAATTTGCGCCTATTTCAGTATTCAGCGTTTCCTTTCAGCCTTATTCAATTTCATCTCCTGTTCTGACTAGTTACGCGGCTTATTCTCAGATGGCCCGTCGTCCGAACCAAGCTCAGAGAGAGATGACCCAGGCTGAGGTAGTCGCCCAGTTTCGCGGCTACAACCCAGATAAGTTTTCGGGGCAGGGAGATCCTCGCCTAGTTGATGAGTGGATCCAGGGTCTCGAGGCCATTTTTGCAACAACCTCGCTACTTAGGGCCAATTTTTCGCAAATACTAACTTTTGAAAGCGCTTATAAATTTTTCGAAATCATTTGCAAACTATCTCGGAATGCTGCTAAAAACTTATTTGCTTTAAAATCTCGTTTTCCTTAACTAGGTCTATCAACTGGTTTAGAGTTTAAGAAAATCAGATATAAATCTTTTATCGAATCTTGCCTTTTAACTGGTCCCGTTCGTACTGGCGAACTGGATAAATTATTTAAGTCTGAAGGTACTGACATGCAAGTTCGAAATAAAAGCAAACGTAGCGGATGTCTGAAAATGCATGAAAATATTAGTTATACAAAAAATGATACAAATGTCCCTGGAACGGCTCGCTGTGCCATCTCCACGACCACAACCACCACAGCTAGACTCACGCCTGCGCGCCGACCCTGCCATCTGAAAATATAAAGTGGGGGTGAGTACGGTCCACTTGTACTCCATAAAAACCCATTCTAAAGTAAACAACAATAATAATAATGATATCACAGAGCCGGTATATATATAAGTAAACTGAAACTCCCGGAACACTCTAGCCGGTAACTCCTGGACTCTCTGGCCGGTAACCGTGTGCACACTCTGATGGTATATTTAAGGCGAACTGGGCCACCACCAGAACTTAGGGAAGGACAACTCGGCCTTAACCCCAAGCAGATAAAACTCATATACATACCTGAACGTGATATCGACTATAATACTCAATGTATACCCCAGCCTGGGTCCCCACCTGATCTGCTTTGAAAGTATGTAAGTGCGGCTGTGCTGGTAGCTGGCTCCTCAAGCTACATAAGAATATAAGCAAACAATATATACTAAGTACTATGCTCGTCATATGCTCAATAATATGCTAGGATGCTCTACTCTATCAGATTACTCATCCAGATATAAAGGAACACTCTAAGGGTTCACTGAAATAATTCTATGTCCGGAAATTATAATGATATGCTTAACTGATCTGGTTTGGCTCGGGAATATACTTAGATTTCGGAATAAGACTCGGACCGAAAATCACGAACCAAAACAGACTCGATCCGCCGGCTAAACCGGCTGGTTCGCTAACTGGGTGAACCGGGTCGGGCTGGACCGGACCGGGTCGGACCACTGGTTCACTCTGGACCGGGTGGTCACGGGCTACTCGCACTGGCCGGGTTCGGTTCCGTGCCGGGCCTGCTGGGGCCCTGGCACGGCGCTGGGCACGAGCTGGGTGCGACCGACCTCGGCACTAGGCGCTGCTGTGCGCGGACAGGCACGGCCAGGCTTGGCTGGCATGGTGTAACACCCCGCTCATCAGAGTAAATTTCTTGCAATTTTTACTTCGAAAATACTTATAAATCTTTCTAAATCTTTTGCGACTAACTCAGGATGCTACTCAAACTCATCTTCTTGAAAATCTATTTATCTTTAAACTTTTGTCTAATACTTCTTTAGACATAAAGAAAACAGATTTTCTTTAAACTTGCATTTAATTGTACCATATTCATACTTCTCGAAATGGTAAAAATTTGAAATCTGAAATGCAAGTTCAATACTTAATGTGCATAGCGGAAATACGTAAAAACGTGGTTTATTATACAGACAGATCAAATACTTAATAAATGTCCACTTGAAATAAGTGCACGACCACCACCACCACTGCTCAGCTCACACCTCCGTCCTGACCCTATTATCTGAAAAACACAATGGGGGTGAGTACTGATCCTCTTGTACCCCGAAAACACCCAAACTAAAGTAAACAACAATAATAATACAATATCATGATCTTTGGTATATATCTGGACTGGAAATCTGTTCCAGTAACTTAAACTGAATCTGGCCGATATCTGATCGGATACTTGTGCACAATCTGATGGATATTTCTCAAGGCAACTCAAGCGGCCTCCATCAGAACTTAGGACATACTTTGAGACAACTGAATGCCTCCTCATCCCAAGTGTATAAACTTAAACTGTATACATACCTCGAACATGATATCAATATTATACTCAATGTAATACCCAGTCTGGGTCCCCACCTTTCTTCTTTTGAAAACTTTTGAAAAATGTAAGTGTTGCTCTTGGGTAGCTATATTTGCAAGCTACATAAAAATATAAACAAATATATTAAGTACTATGCTCGTATACTTAATAGGATTTAACTCTTACTTATCTGAATCTTAAAGATATTCAATAAGCTTAATATGTCTCAAATAAATATTAAGTCACCAAATATCTTAACTTTTTCCAACATCATCAACATGATTTATAAACTCATCTTAATCTTTTACTCAATCAAATACTGAATTCATCATACATTATCTTCCAAATTTTAAATATTGGCTTATATTAAATTTTCACTTAATTAACTTGAAAGTGAAAATAAACTCAAGTCATACTTCAAATTTTAATCATAACATTTAATCATGATATTAATATGTCATACTTAATACAATCTTTATGAGATTATATGCTCAACATATTAAACTAAAACTTTGCCAAATAGCTCATCACTTATATGAGAATTGATCATAATAATCTCACTTTAATAACTTGATCATATTATGAATATTCTTGCATATATACTCATCTTTACATATGTGCCTTGTAATTATCATAACTCATTCATTTCTCATCTTCAAATCATGAAATTTAACAGTCATAATCTCAACTCATAATTAGACATGTCATATAAATTTCATAATTTTAGCATGCATATACATCAAGTTATTAGAATTTAAAGTCATAGTGAACATAAAATTCATCTTGCATGTTCAACTTCAAAAATTCATAACTCAAGCTATACTTTGCCAAATCACTTAATTCTTGTTCTCATGTACTCCTCTTTTACATAAGAATCATTCATTTAAATCATAATTTTCTAGCTTATTCATATCTTTATCAACATCTCATCAAATCAAGCACATATATCATATAATTGATCTTGAACAACTTTAACTCTTTGTATTCATAGAATCAATTATAAATTTAACTTCTAAATCATGATATACTTACTTATAAACATGTAAACTCATTATCAAAACATGAACTTAAGCATAAAACTTTAAGATAAGTACATTACTTCCTTCTTGCTAGAATCGTAACTTGATTCTTCACTTCTTCACAATTTCTATTACTTATCTTTCTTACACTCATATATATCTTTTGGTACTTTTCTTTGGTGTGAGAACTCTGATTTTTAGGCCTCTATTTGTAGGCACAATTTGGCAAGACATCATAATGGAGTGAAGAAATGAACAAATAAACAATTTAAACTTATAAACTTAATTAATCATAAACTATTTTATGATTAACTTGTATTTTTATCCAAACATAATTAATCATCAAAAATGGCCTCTATTCATAGCCATGAATGAGCTTTTTGGTAGATAAAACTTATTCCACCAAGTTTAATAAAATTTTCACCAATTGTTGAAAAAAAATGCTAACTTAAAGACTTAGCAAAACTTTGTTGTGATTTTCTCATCTCATACTCAACAATTGATGACCAAAATTTCGTGCTTAATGTGATGTAATTGATTCCATATATTATTGAAAAAAATGTCACCATTCATCATATAAAAATCTTTGGAACAAAATAATAAAAATAATAAAAATCATCCTTTTTTTATTACTTATGCATTTTCTTTCAAAATGGCTGATTTTAAAAATCCTTTACTGACAATTAATGCTCATATATGGTCTTGGATTGTAACGCCCCAAACGATTTTAAAAGGAACTCCATGTATTTTCCAAAAATCGCAGTAAAAATTTTTCGAAATTCATTTCTCGATTCATAAATAATTCGGCGTTACTCATCCATTAAAAATATTGTTCAAGTCGTGTCTGAACTAACAGGGATTCATTACCCGATTTTTCAAAGGTTTTCATTAATCATATAAACAATAAACGTAACATCGACATCCTTATCCACATACTTTGAATATCATAGAAAGGTTTTCCACCACAAACCAATCCAACAGTTTTCATCATAACCAATTCAACAAGTTCAACAATTCAACCAACATGTTCAAATAACCCAAAACACAAGGTTCATAAATGCGGAAGCAAATAATAATAAATAAACTATAGACCACCACTCGCCTTGCCTCGTCATCCACCAACTTCTTAACCTGCATCCGTGAAGAGCAGGTGGGAGTGAGCATAATAGGAAAATTTAATGCTCACTACTATGCAATGCACATTTCATACTATGTTAAATAGGCATGGTCGCAGCATGAACATAAACAATATCACATATCTCTCATCTCCAACATAAACATAAATACTCCTGTGTACACATCTTTTATAATAGTCGCGGAAAGAGGATTCATTACCCTAACGGCAAGAGTACGTGCCACGCAAGGACACGACCTTTCATAATAGGTCTTAAGGAGACTTGCCTCGCACGGGCAACCGTATTACATCGACGGGGACAACCGTACCGATGGCCATCATAATAGCTCACATCGATAGGCTACATATTCACGTTCATACATAGATCACGCCAAAACCATAAACATATTTAACACACATTGCACAGGTAATTTTAGAATAACAACCCACCTGGTAATTCGGATTGACGACAGCAAACTCAGAAAAGATGTGGGTCGAGGCTTGACTCCTCAAATACCTACATTATGTCAAGATCCTACAATCAATATCTTGACTTAAACGGAAAACACAAAACAGACCTAGTCGAACTTGTTTCGACTAAGTAGTTCGTGAAGTCCTGTGGACGTTGGAACACTTAGACTCGGCACTATATTCGACCAAACCATATATGGGAGTTTACATAAATCCCACTAAGGATTGACCAAGTCAAACACTCAACAAAACGAAAAGCGAGTCGATTACGGATTTTAATTTCAAAATCATATCTTGAAAACAATAACCATTAATCACATAAAAATAGACGGTCAGGTTACCCTACGACTTAAGATCTGAAATTTTAAACAAAATTACATCTCCCAGTAATTAGTAAAACCACAAAATTTCAGCTTCAAACTCAAAGTACATTATTTTATAAAATTCATACAAGATATCAGCAAAAACGCACATAAATTGATATCTGAACCTAATGAACTAGTCAGGACTTGATATTTTAACATCACAACCTACAATATGATAGAGACAACATGAAAAAGTTTTAGCCTTGGACATTAATTTGTGCTAATTTTAAAAATTCACACAAGTTTCAGTAGTTATCAAAATTAAATCAAAACTGAATTGTATTGGACTCCAAAAATTCCCATCTTTTAACAGCATGAATATACACATAAAATAAACATCTCAGCTAAGTTTCATAAGTTTTGGAGAACTAGATGATTTATAGTAATTCAAACAACTTTCAGCAGAATCAGTAATTAAATTATTAACCATATCAAATTCAGTCCAAAAATTCTAAATATTTTACATAGCGTATAAACATGACAAAGACATAACATACTCGAATTCCAGATCAATTGAATCATAAACCAATTCATTATGAATTTTACAAGATTCTGACAAGAAATCACTTTATTTATTAAAAATAGCTACAGGCCTTCAAAAATTACGAAAGTTTTATACAGGCTCGGTAATCAACAGAAAACATATCCCTCAAAATTTCAAGTCATTCTGAACAGTGTGCGATTTTTAAAAATTCAAACACTAAAACAGCGATAACCGAGCTCGACAAGTTAAAACACAATTCATAACATATAATTTCCCGTCCGAGGCCTTCCCATAAGACCAAGGAGTTGAAATTGTTCCAATATCCACCGACTTACACAGTTTCGAGGTCTCGTTCAATTTCTCATAATTGAAGAGATCCCCGAACACTTAAACAACACATAAAATCACAATTTCACGTAATTTCATCTCGAACACTTTAATCGCAAATATAATCACATCTCGTAATCAAACACATACGTAAATAACATAAACGATTTAAACGAAACGGGATCGACTAGGTACCGTTCTCGGGAACACGTTCGAAAAACGGGACGAAAGGAACTAACGGCAAACTCACGGAGGCGGCACTCGACGGCTACCCACGACTCGTGGAGGGGCTGTGGCGAAGGACGGCTCGAGGAGGTGCTGAACCGGGACCTGCCGAGGAGGGGCAGCGACTCACCTTTGCCGTGAGGGTCGCCGGAGATGCCGTTGGTCGCGGTGGAGGGCCTGCGCGGCGGAGGAGGTCGCCGGCGTCCATGGAGGTTCGCCGGGAGGGCAGCAAAGGCCGAGGATGGCGGTTGGGATCATAGACAGAGGAAGTTTCGTCGTCGGGCTCGTGGACTGCTCACAGAAGGATCAGACTCGCCGGAATTTCACGAATAGAGGTTGCCGGAAAATCGTTTCGCGGCTACTGGTGGCGTCGCGGCGCGGGAGGAGGAGCTCGCCGGTGAAGTCATGTACAGAGGAACCTCGCGGAGGGAGGAGGGCCGCTGCTTATCTCGCAGGTGACCTGCTCGTCGGAGATGATGGCCGCAGTCGGGGAGGGTTGAGACGCCGGCAAGAAGGAAGGCTCGCGACTTGATGGAGCCAGCGAGAGGATGATGAGAGGGTGGTGATGGTTGCTGCGACGAGAACAAAATTATCAGAGAGAAGGGGAGATGATCGTCGTTGCGAGAGAAAAGGAGAGGCGATCAGATTTTGTCTTGCGCGATCGGGAAAAAGATTGAGCGAGAGGGAAGGTGATTCGACGATCGAGCGAAAGTTTGTGAGGGAGAAGAGAACACGATCTCAGATTCGGGATTGTCTGCGGGAGAGAAAAAAATATATATATACACTTGAAACTAGGTTTAATTTCTCTTGTACCACAAGAATAAAACACATACGAGTCTAAAAGAAAAGGAAACCGGGTTCAAGGGAAAAATTTGACCGATTTTGGGCTGGTGCGGGTTTGGCTCGCGGGCCGGTTCGCATGCGGTGTCGAGATAATAACTCGTTCTCGGGTTCAGTTTAATCGCACAATTAATTAAATAACTCGTTCTCGGGTTCTAGTTAGTGTAGGATTAGATCTACTTAGTCTCTATAAATACTACCCATTGTCATTCAATTTTTATCATCTAAGTAATAAGAAAAATCGATCATTTCGATCACCAAATCTCGTGTGTGATTTACATACAAAATGTGTTAGAAATAGGACCGACATTCTATTTTCTTCACACCTATCGCGAAGGAACAAAGGCGCCGGCGCGGGTTTCGAGCAATCGAGTTGAGCGGATACACGATCACTCATCACACGGGCACGGCACGCGCGACTGGCACGGCTGGTGACCCTAGCTGGTCCTTTGCCGAACTTTCGGCAACTTTTCCGGTGAATACTGAACCAACCCAACATAAAATGACATAATACACTCAAAAATATCAAAAGTCACTGAGGGACCTCGATTGGATTTGGAGATGGGCTTATAGGGCCGATTAGGCACGTGGCCACACTAGGGCACGAAAATGAACATGCTCAACATACAAAATGACTTAGGGCCGAAAGATATACTTCAAAAATCAATGTTGTTGAGGCTAGGACATTGGCTATAACATGCATGCACATAGACTTGGGTTCGGAGGTGAAAATGGCTCGATTTCACTTAACAAATTGACCGAACAAATGAACTCAAAGCATGCTAATATTTTAACCATGTCATACTCATGATTGTTGAGGATTTTTAAGCCATCAAACTCGGCCATATCATGCATGTACATAAACTTACAAAATTAGGGCTCACATTTTCGAAAATTCATATCTCTTCATTTATCACGTGCATGGCCTCATTTTTCTACATGATAATTCCTAATTTATCATGTATAAGCTGGGAAAAATGATAGGCACGAGTTGCTCGAACACGAAATGGTGCCAAAGACCCTAGCTCAGGTTCACTTGCGGCACTGTGAACTTGGCCTCGGCTTGGAGGCTAAAATGGCTGGACAACTCGGGCTCTAAAGACTTAGAAAAATCCAAACATAAATTTTAAAATGCTAAGTCTCGAGAGGTATGGCTGGAAACAAGCGGAACACAAGTTCTCCTCCTCCTCGGGTCACACGCGCGCGCGGCTAGGCTTATGGCTGCTCTCGGCTTTTCTCACTTCACCCTCAATATACTTAAGTGATTTAAGATGTCCAAGAGCTGAATCTGGACTGAGGAGTTCCCCTTATATGGGGAGAGGGGCGGAGTACACAAGGTTCTCAAGTGGGAGGCACAAAACATCACATGCGCATGGGGGTGATGGGTGGACTTGGTGCACGGATTCCCTTGGGCTGACTAGCACGGATTTTTGGAGCATCTTGCAGGGCATCTTGGATTAAAATATGCCTTGGGTCAGGCCTTGTTCCATGCATGTGGTAATGAGGGACAAATCCAACATCACAAGCATTATATTAATGTCCCAATCACCTTTAAATAATCCCTAATGCCCATGTGACTTCCTTAATCCTTACTTAGGGCATCATAAGCTGAATTAATCCCTAATCATCCCCTTAATACACGCATGACTTGGGCCATAGGATTGGGCTTGAGAATTATCAAGCATTAGGCCAAGAATTGGACCCGCGCGCTGCCAGCGCTGGGCCTGGGCGCTGCTGGGCCCTGGGCGCGAGCTGGGCGCGAGGAATGCTGGCCTGGGCTGCGCGCGAGAAATACTTGGGCTGAGTTAAACACTAACTCTTCGCCGAATATAGCACACATAAGGGCTGAATAAAAGTGTCATGACACTTAGAAAAATCTCCAAAATCAATTAGCCATGACTTGGGCCATACAAGCACACGCGCGAGGGCTAAGGCGCGGTACTAGGGTACGACTTGCTCGGGCTCGGCAAAGCTGGGCCGAGGGTAACTCTCAGTTAGGGCTGAACTAGTGGTTCATCTAGGGAACTAAAACACTTAGAAAAATATGCCATCATCACTAACCTAGATTTGGGCACTTGCACTCGGTGAGGCGCGCGGCCTAAGGGCGCGGGGACTCGAACCATGGCACAAGCTCGGTGCGTGGTTCCTGTCGACCGAGTGACTTGACCGAGGCTCGATAGAATGATCTCATACTTAGAAATTATTCTATGTAAGTCTATGAGCACAACTAGGGCTCGAACAAGACTCGACACAACTAGGGCACGAGACTCGACTGGGCGCGAACTAAGCGCGATACTCGCGACCGAACATATTGTGTTCCGGACACGGCTTGACTTGGACGATCTATCGGAACATACTTGGTTTCGATTATTCGTCAACTGGGATAATTAATTCCGACTGAATAAAATCCACTGATAAAAATAAATGGACCGAAATTAATAACTGAGATTGAATAGCAGATAACTGGGCTCGGAACTCAAGACGAGTAGTATTAATAAAAAGAAATAGTTCAACTTGGAACTAAAAACTGTCATTTTTATTAATACGGAACTGGGCTATTACACCATTTCAGTCGCTGTCTTTGGATTTCATTAGTGGATTTCCAAAGTTAAAGGCTATGGCCTCGGTGTTGGTTATTGTGGATCGGTTCTCAAAGTATGGAATTTTCGTTGCTGCCCCAGGTTCGTGCTTAGCAGACGCTGCTGCTGAGCTTGTCTTCAAGCATGTAGTGAAGTACTTTGGCATGCCAGATGACATAGTGAGTGATCGTGACCCTCGTTTCACGGGACGGTTCTGGACGACCCTATCCAATCTGATGGAAACCGAGCTGAAGTTCTCTACGGCCTATCATCCTCAAAACGATGGCCAAACCGAGAGGATGAACCAGTTGCTTGAAGAATACCTAAGGCATTATGTGACCGCAATCCAGGATAATTGGTTGGATTTGTTGGATATGGCCCAATTCTGTTACAATTTACACAAGTCCTCGGCGACCGGTATGAGTCCTTTTGAGCTGGTCTATGGACAACAACCCCAGTTACTGCATGATGTAGTGGTACAGCGGATCGGTGGCAAGTGTCCCGTGGCATATCGATATGCCCGGACGCAGCATGAGTTGTTGGTTGATGCCCATGATAGCCTTGCCAAGGCGCAGCGACACATGAAAAAATTTGCGGGGAACGTGGGGATCGACTGAAGCTGCCTGACCGTTTGAAGGTACATCCCACGTTCCATGTATCATATTTGAAGAAGTATCATCCTGACTTGATTGAGGCGAGGCGCAATGTTTCTACTCGAGCCCCTCCTACGGTGAGGGATCATTTCACGAAAGAGATGGAGAAAATTCTGGATCACTGGACCCTTGGCCAAAGTAAGAAGAATTGGCGCACGGACTATCTAGTTTAGTGGAAGGGCGAGTCCGAGTCCGACGCTACCTGGATTCGGAATACCAAACTGTGGCAATTTACGAGATTGCAGAGTATGAGGCAAGGAGGATGGTGAACCCCAAGTCGACGAAGGCGCCGACGAGCTGAGGCGGGGGAAGTTTGTAACGGACCCAAAAGTGAGCTGGACCTTGGCGTATTCCCCTTATATGCGCCAAGGGTCAAGAAACCGAGCACGTGTGCGCGGTGAGGGATAAGGGAACGAGGACATCAACAAGAGAAAGGTACCGGGCTAGCTTGGCGCGGATGCTGGGTTGCCGGGCCGAGTTGATGTAGACTGAGCATGGGATCAGTCGAGTCTTTGATGGTTGTGCATGGCCATGCAAAGATACGCGGGCAATGGTACGAGGCGGTACGGCGCCTTTGCACGCAAGGTAGACCGAGGTCGACTCTACATACGCGGGTTCTATTCGGCGTACGTTGATAAGCGCGCGAGTGTTGGCGCGACGTCCAAACTATTTGTAACGCCCCGTTTTATTTGAAGGAATTTACCGAATTAATTTAATAAAAATCAGAGTATATTTTTTTTTTATATCCAAGTTAAAACATTCATTGAGAAACGGGCGCTACTTACTAACCATAACAACCAAATAAAAAACACCAAATCCATCAATCGATAGAATCTACACATGCTCGAGCTATCAGAATAACAATCTTAATAATCATAAATTTCAAAACCATTCCCAAACGACTAGCATGAAAGCAAGGTTCAGACGAAATTCAACATAGTTCGAAAATGACGTAACAAATAATCCAAAGTGCAATAGCAAAAAAATAAATATCAAGTTTATACGGAAGCATAGGTTTTCAACACATAATGACCACCATCTCGCTTGTCCTACGCCACCGCCTCCAGCTCGTCTCAACCTAGAACAAAGAAAGAGAGAAGACAACAAGAAAATAATGGGGGTGAGCAACCAACTAGTTCACCATTATCGCACAGTTATCTCGTATAATTATTTAAAAAGCAGAATCACAGTAAACCAATATCAATATCCGCATGCATAGAATTCATAGCCTAAACACCCTACCCGGCCCTATCGCAAACCTCATATGTACATATAACAACCTTCCAGATACAATGGCATGGCCGTAACTAGAAAATTTCCCCCACCCTGAACTACTCACGGATCATGGGAGTCCACCCCGAACTACTCACGGATCATAGATGTTTTCCAGGAGACAGTGGAGATGTTTTTCCCCCCCGAAACTCACACGGATCAGGGCGTCTCCTCCCGGATACAACGTGTAATGCCCCATTTATTTGTGGATTATTTGAGAATATTATTATTATTTTTTTTTTATTGTTATTATTATTGTTATTATTATTTTTGTGATAATATTTATATTTATTTTTCTTGAATGCCATAATATTATTTACTACCAAAATGTGATTAAATGCTAAATGTCTAATTGTCTAATTGATTTTCGTGATTTATTAAATTATTAAATGTGGATAATGTGTATTAATATATATATGTAAAATATATATATTGTTCGGTTTATTTTTATCGTGCGTTTGAATTTGTTATCGAGCCCGAAAATTTTCGTTGGAACCGAAATTGAGCCGAGAATATCCGTTTGAATTGTAATCGGGCCTGTGAGCCGATTTACTTTTGCAAACCGGCCCGCGAGCCACTGACCAGACCAGATGTGCTCTCCCTTGTACTTTTGTGGGTGCGTTTTTTTTTAGAAACAAAATAATGACCTAGCTAGCATATATATATGTATTCTTGTATCTATCTATCTCTCTCTTTGGTTCAAAAACAAAACGCCGCAACCCTCAATCTCTCTCGCTCTCTCGTCAATTCCTCTCTCACCACAAAACCATCCCTTCTCTCTCTCTTAATCCGATCGTCCATCGCCATCAAATCTTCTCCTCCCTCGCGCTTGATTTCCAGATCGCGACCAACATTCCGGCGAGACCACTTCTGCAATCAACCGTCACGCCGTGCAACTTCTCCTCCTGTCGCGAGCCCTTTCCGGCGAACTTCCATAGCCGCTGCAATCCCAGCGACGAGAGCTCCCCCTCCGACAGGCTACTCAGCCGCGACCAACCTCCGTAAGCCCTCCTCCGGCGAGAAAGCCCTAGCCCTGCCGACGTGAAGGAACTCCGTGAGCTCTCCTCTCCTACGAACCAACCCGGCGACCCCCTGTCCGCGAGTTATTCCCCTCCGCGAGCAGACCCGTCTTCCTCTGCTCGTTTTCTGGCGACCACACCTGCAACTCCGGGCCCCCTTCGCGAACGATGAGCCTCACCACAGCGGCATCCTTTATAGCCGTGAGTCGCTGTCCACGAGCCGCTGCTTCTCCTTGATCACCTCTCCGCCGCTGCTCCTCCGTGAGCCCACCGGCGAGCCGAGCCTGAGCCGTCGAGCCCGTCGTGCCGTTCGCATCCGTTCGAACCATTCTCGCGTTTCCTGAGAATGGTACCTCGTCGTTTTTCCGTCTCGTTTTATTCGTATATGTTTTATTTCGTTGAATGTTTTCGTATAGTGCTCATTGATTATTGATGTGAAGTTCTTGATGTGAATATGTGCGTTTATATATATTTTTATGATTTTATGTGTTCGTATGTTCGGGACCTCTTCGATTTTTTCAAAAATCGAACGAGACCTCGAAAGTCGTGTAAGTCGGTGGATAATGGAACAATGTCGAGTCCTTGGTCTTATGAAAAGGCCTCGGATGAGAAATTTTATGTTGTGATTTAATTGCCAAGTTGTCGAGTTTGTAAATTGCTGTTTCGGTGTTCGAATTTTTAAACATAGCTCGCTACTCGAAACGATGTGAAATTTTGAGGAATGTGTTATCTGCTCATTGCCTGCCTTGTGTAAAAATTTCGTAATTTTTGGAGGCCTATTTTTAATAATTAAAGTGTAATCTGATCAGAATAATGTTAAATGCATAAAAAATTCATGCTTGAATGGAATGAGCTGAAATTCGAATATGTGATGCCTCTGTGACTTTTATGTGTTGTGTTAAATTTTTAGAATTTTTGGAGCTGATTTGTTGTGGTAAATATTTTATTTATCGAATCTGCAGAAACGTTGTTTGAATTTTTATAAATTGGTTACTTCTTGGAAAATTCTGAAATTTTACTGAGAAGCCTATTTTCTGTGTTTGATCATGTTTGTAAAAGATGGGAATTTTTGGAGTCCGTTTTGATTCAGTTTGGGTTTAAATTTGATAAACTGCTGTTGCTCGTATGAATTTTTAAAAATAGCAGCAGTTAACATTTAAGGCTGAGATTTTTATACATGGACTTTAGCATGCTGTGTATTGTTGTGTAAAATTTTAAAGTTCAGATTCATTCATTAAGTCCGAGTATGAATTAATGTGCCCATTTTTCTGATATCTTGTTCGAATTTTATAAAATAGGGTACTTGAAGTTTAAAGCTGAAACTTTGTGGTTTTACATGTTTCTGGGAGATGAAATTTTGTGTAAATTTTCAGAGCTTAACTTGTAGGGTAGCTTGACCATCTATTTTCATGCGATTAAATGATTTCTATTTCTGAACATGATTTTTATATGAAATTTTGGGAATCAACTTGCCTTTCGTTTTTTTTTTATGTGAGTTGACTTGGTCAATCCTTAGATGGATTTGTGTAAACTCCCTTATGTTGTTTGGTCGAGTTTAGAGCCGAGTCTTAGTGTTCCAACATCCACAGGACTTCACGAACTACTTAGTCGAAACGAGTTCGACTAGGTCTGTCTTGTGATTTCTGATTTAAGTCGAGATAGATTCTGATTGTAGGATCTTGTCATAATGTAGGTGTTTAAGAGGTGTTGACCTCGCCTCGTTTCTGGAGTTGTGATTCTGTGAACTGTTGCTGCTATCAGGTGGGTACACTTTTGATGTATTCCATGTTTATCGCACCATTTATTTCGTATAATGTCTCTTTTGAAAATTAAATGTATGCGTGAGAACCCTAGTCTAAGTATTCCTATTGGTAGTGCCTTTGACGAATGCATAACAGTGTGAGGTCACCTGCCCGTTGTATCCGGGAGGCGACGCCCTGATCCGTGTGAGTTTCGGGGGGGAAAAAACATCTCCACTGTCTCCTGGAAAACATCCATGATCCGTGAGTAGTTCGGGGTGGACTCCCATGATCCGTGAGTAGTTCGGGGTGGGGGAAATTTTCCAGTTACGGCCTTGCCGATGTTTGGTCGGAAGGTTGGGCCAAGTAGGGAGTTGGACTGTTGGATTCTATGCATACTGAATACTATGGTTATGATGGTTTAAAAATGTTATGCGAGATATACTGTGCGATAATGGTGAGCTTGTTGGTTATGCTCACCCCCATTATTTTCTTGTTGTCTTCTCTCTTCCTTTGTATTAGGTTGAGACGAGCTAGAGGCGGTGGCGTAGGACGAGCGAGATGGTGGTCATTAATTGATGTGTCTTTGCTTCCGCCTATTTTTATTATATGATGAACTACTTGCTTTTACTTTGGATTATTTATGCTTCAGCTTGAAATCATGTTTGTGTTAGATGAACCATGGATTTATGTTAAACTTTTTGGATAATGTTGAGACTTGAATAAGCTGGTTTATTTGTATAACTGTTGGCTTATGTATGTGTAGGATTTGGTTGAACTTTGAATAAGGCTAGACCTTTTAAAATGGTTTGAGACTTATGTTTTGGTATTTGTTTTATTGTTAGCTCGTGCATGTGTGTTGTTGGTTGATGTTAGGAAGTAGCGCCCGTTTCTCGAAAAAGGTTTTAACTTGAATTTTTTTTAAAAAAAAAACTCTGATTTTTATTAAATAAATTCGATAAATTCTTTAAAATAAAACGGGGCGTTACACAACGGGCAGGTGACCTCTCACTGTTATGCATTCGTCAAAGGCACTATCGTTCGGGACACTTAGACTAGAGTTCTCATGCATACAATAATTTTCAAAAGAAAACATTAAACGAAATAATGAGTGCGATAAATATGAAATACATCATAAATGTACCCAACTGATAGCAGCAACAGTTCACAGTCACAAATCTCGAAATAAGGCGAGGTCAACACCTCTAGACACCTACATTATGTCAAGATCCTACAATCATTATCTATCTCGACTTAAATCGGAAATCACAAAACACACCTAGTCGAACTTGTTTCGACTAAGTAGTTCGTGAAGTCCTGTGGATGTTGGAACACTAAGACCTGACACTAAACTCGGCCAAACCACATAAGGGAGTTCACATAAATCCATCCAAGGATTGACCAAGTCAAACTCACATCAAAACGAAAAGCAAGTCGATTCCCAATTTCATATAAAAATCATGTTTCGAAAATAGAAATCATTAATCGCATGAAAAAATAGATGGTCAAGCTACCCTACGACTTAGGCTCTGAAAATTTACACAATATTACATCTCCCAAAAACATGTAAAACCACAAATTTTCAACTTCAAACTCGAAATACACTATTTTATAAAATTCGAACAAGATATCAACAAAATGGGAACATCTATTCATACTTGAACTTAATGAACGAATCAGAACTTGTAAATTTAACACAGCAACATACAGCATGCTAAAGTCCATGTATAAAAATCTCAGCCCTGAATGTTGACTGCTACTATTTTTAAAAATTCATACGAGCATCAGCAGTTTATCGAATTTAAATTAAGACCGAATCAAAATGGACTCCAAAAATTCCCATCTTTTAAAAATATGATTCAACACATAAAATAGGCATCTCAATAAAATTTCAGAATTTGTCACGAAATAACCAATTTATAAAAATTGAAACAACGCTCCGCAGATTCGATAAATAAATTATTAAACACATCAAATCAAGTCCAAAAATTCTAAACATTTAACACAACATATAAAAGTCACAGAGGCATGAAATATTTGAATTTCAGCTCATGTGATTCACGAATGTATTTATTATGCATTTAACACTATTCTGATCAGAGTACATTATAATTACTAAAAATAGCTACAGGCTTCTAAAAATCACGAAATTTTTACATAAGGCTGGTAATAAAAAGACAACATCACCCTCAAATTTTCAAATCGTTTCGAGCACCGAGCTATTTTTAAAAAGCAAAGTTCGGATATCTCCTCTTAATCTCGTCCTCCTTCTCCAAGTCGCCTCGGACTCGTCGTGTCGGCTCCACAGCACCTTCACCAAAGTCACTGCCCGGTTCCTCAGCTAATGGACCTTCTGGTCAAGTACGGCAACCGACACCTCTTCATAGGTGAGGTTTCGCTCGACCTGCAGCTCGCCGAAGTCCACCACATGGTCGGGGTCATGTACATATCTACGCAGCATGGAGACATGAAACACATCATGCACCCCTGACAAGTCCGGTGGTAAAGCTAACCGATACGCCAAGTTCCCGACTCGAGCTAGGATCTCGAAGGGTCCGATATAGCGAGGCCGAAGCTTCTCTTTCTTCCCGAAGCGAATCACACCCTTCATGGGCGAGACCTTTAGAAAGACGTGATCACCAACAGCATACTCGTGCTCTTGCCGCTTCCGATCGGCATACACCTTCTGCCTCTCCTGGGCAGACTGGATATGCTTCCGGATCACCTCAACAGCTTCTGAACTCCTACGAATGAACTCCAGACCCATGATCTTCCTCTCTCCGACCTCATCCCAATACAAAGGTGTTCGGACCTTCCGTCCATACAAAGCTTCGTAAGGGGCCATCTTGATCGATGAGTGGTAGCTGTTGTTATAAGACAACTCGACCAACGGGAGCGCAGTTTCCCAAGTCAGGCTCCTGTCTAAGACCACAGCCCTCAATATGTCCTCTAAATACTAGATCGTCCGCTCCGACTGACCATCTGTCTGTGGGTGAAAGGTGGTGCTGAACTCCAACCTCGTCCCCATGGCTCGGTGCAGAGTCTTCCAGAACTGGCTCGTGAACTTCGAGTCACGATCTGACACAATCTCCACGGGCACTCCATGAAGTTTGACGATCTCGACAACGAACAACTCGGCATACGCACTAGCCTTCATAGTCGTCCGGACGGGCAGAAAGTGGGCAGACATCGTGGGTCCATCCACAATCACCCAAATGGAATCATGAACGGATCTCGATCTCGGTAAACCCACCAAAAAATCCATCGTGAGTCATTCCCATTTCCACATGAAAATCTCAAGCGGCTGCAACAATCCTCTCGGTTTCTGGTGCTCAGCCTTCACCTGCTGACACACTAGACAACCGTTCACGAAACGGGCTACCTGCCTCTTCATACCTCGCCACCAAAACGACTTTCGGAGGTCCTAATACATCTTCGAGCTACCAGGATGGATGGTGTACGGGGCACTATGGGCTTCTCTCAATATCTCTTTTCGTAGCTCCCACACCTTCGGAACACATAGTCTACCCTCGAAGACTAATGCCCCATCAGATGCGACTGCGAATCCTCCAACTCGACCGGCTTCCATCAACTCCTTCATCCGGCATAGAAAACGATCATTCGGCTGCTCGGCGACAATTCTCTCACGAAGAGTCGGCCGCACAACCAAGGCGGTCAACACACCTCCGGCTGTCGAAGTCGACTCCACTGCCTCCAACTGTAGTCGCTCGAACTTCCGAACTAGGACATCTTGCCCGATGAACAGACAAGACAACTGGCCATGACTCTTCCGACTCAACGCGTCGGCGACCACGTTAGCTTTCCCAGGATGGTAGGTAATAGTGCAGTCGTAGTCCTTGACCAACTCAAGCCATCTCCTTTGGCGCATATTGAGCTCCTTCTGAGTAAAGAAATACTTAAAGCTCTTATGATCGGTGAAAATCTCACACTTGCCTCCATAGAGGTAGTGCCGCCAAATCTTCAAGGCGTGGACAACGACAGCTAACTCAAGATCATGAGTGGGGTAGTTCTGCTCGTGAGGCTTCAGCTGCCTCGAAGCATAAGCTACAACCTTCCCTTGCTGCATTAGGACACATCCCAAACCCATCTTGGAAGCGTCACTATAGATGGTGAACTCTAAAGTAGGATCGGGAATCGATAAGACGGGTGCGGTGGTAAGTCTCCTCTTCAACTCTTGGAAACTATCCTCGCACTCAGAACTCCACTCAAACCTCACGGCCTTCTTCGTAAGGTTGGTTAGGGGTCGGGCTATCTTCGAGAAGCCCTCGATGAACCTCCTGTAATATCCTGCTAACCCCAAGAAACTACGAACGTTGCTGGCATTTCTTGGTGTTTCCCACTTGCTCACAACCTCGATCTTGCCGGGATCCACCTCAATGCCTCTAGCTATCACAATGTGGTCAAGGAAGGCCACACGATCCAACCAGAACTCACACTTCGAAAACTTCACATACTGCTTCTCGCTGCGAAGAGTCTCCAGCACAGTCCTCAGATGCTCCTTATGCTGATCGATGTCCCGAGAATAGACCAGAATGTCGTCGATGAAAACGATAACGAACTGGTCCAGATAAGGATGGAAGACCCTATTCATAAGGTCCATGAACACGGTCGGGGCATTGCTGAGTCCGAACGGCATTACCACAAACTCGTAGTGGCCATATCGGGTACGGAACGCGGTCTTAGAGATATCCGACTCCCGAATTTTCAGCTGATGATAGCCAGACCTCAAATCAATCTTCGAGAAGACACTGGCTCCCCTCAGCTGGTCGAATAGATCCTCAATACGAGGAAGAGGGTACTTGTTATTAACCGTCACATGGTTAAGCTCGCGATAATCGATACACATGCGCATGGACGCATCTTTCTTCTTCACGAATAGGACGGGAGCACCCCATAAAGAGACACTCGGTCGAATAAAACCGAGGTCTAGCAATTCTTGGATTTGGGCCTTGAGCTCTTGAAGCTCCTTCGGCGCCATACAATAGGGAGCCTTAGAAACGGGGCCGGCTCCTAGGACTAGATTGATGGTGAATTCAACTTGACGGTTGGGCGGTCCTCCGGGCAGCTCGTCAGGAAAGACATCAAGGTACTCACAGACGATGGATACTCTCTCGGGTGTACGCTCATCAACGGCATCGGACACCATAGAGACGAGAAAGCCTTGACAGCTACCCTTGGAAAGGCTCTTCCTAGCTTGCAAAGAAGAGATGACTCGAGGCACAGTCCTCGAATTCACCCCATAAAAGACAACAGGCTGATCGGAATCGGGGAAGAGGGTGACTTCACGCTCCTGGCACCGGATATCGGCTCGATAACGAGTGAGCCAGTCCATGCCTAAGATCACGTCGAAGTCTAGCATTTCAATCACATTAACGTCAACTTCGAACACACGTCCACCGATAGAAATAGGAAGATCACGAACCAAGGAATCAAACATAATAGTTTTTCCCGAGGCTAGGCTAACCTCGAGAGGATCAACTTGGCAAGTATTCAAAAAAGATAGGGCCTCAAGACATTGGGATGAAATAAACGAGTGGGTTGCTCCAGTATCACGCAAAACAAAAACAAGCACGTTGGATAACGAAAGCATTCCGGACATGGTGCCTGTGTTGTTGTTGGCCGCCTCGTCATGAGTGATGGTGTAGACACAAGCCTGGCCTCCAGTCCTCTGCTAGTTAGGTGGGGGCTGTTTGGGCTGCTGCTGCTGGTTCGGCCTCCTTGGCTCTGGGCAGGTGCGGGAGAAGTGACCCTTCCTCTGGCAGTTGAAGCAAGTCATGTCGGCAGCCCGACACTGGTTGGCCTCGTGGACTCGCCCGCATGCTCCACACGGCGGTGGTCCTGCTGGGAACTGACGGATGGGCTGAACATTCTGCGCCACGAGCTACTGCTGTTGCTGACGCTAGCCATGGTTAGGGCGCTTGCCCTTCTTGCGGTTTGGGCGATCATTCTTCCTCTTACCAGAGCTAGAGGACGGGGGAGCTGAAGCATACGGAACCGGATACGTATAAGGCGCCTGAGCAATAAGCGGCGGCTGATAAGACAAAGGCGGGATGAGAGGAGGTACAACCTGGGCAGGCTGAGCAGCATGATAAACAGAAGGAACATGATCTATCGGGAGGAGAAAACTCTCCACTCTCTGAGCCCGACTGACGGTGTCGGCATAAGACATCAGTCCGTGACTCCCAACTAGCTCACAGATTCTCGAATTCAGCCCTTTCAAAATTTATTAGCTTTCTTCTCATCGGTGTTCACAGAATCACCAGCAAAGAGGCACATTCGGGTGAAAGCGCGGATGTAGTCGTCCACGCTGGTACCGCCCTGCTGAAGATGGTAGAACTCGTGCACCATGCGATCCCAAAAATTCTGGGAAGGAACTTGCTACGAACCATTGCCTTCATCTGCTCCCAGGTGAGGGCATTGAGTTCAGCCTCTGACCTCCGGGCCCAGTGGTCGACCCACCAATCAGAAGCATCTGCCTTCATCTGGAAGGCGGCGAGGGCTACTCGCTGTCTATCGGGATGAGGGAGCACATCGAAGATCTTATCGAGCTCCTTCATCCACTCAAGCACCGCAGTGGGGGCCTCACTCCCCGAGAAAGTGGGTGCATGCATGCCTTGGAACTGGACTTTGAGTCGGGAAAAATCCATGGCCGGAGGGCCTGCTGCCAAGGTGGAGATGGAGGCGGGGTTTGTTGACGGTTGCGAGCATTACGATTACGAGTGGCCATGGTTCTACATTGAACAAGCCGGAAAAGTTTAACACCAAAACAAAATTTTAAAATAAATATAGGAAATCTAGAGTTCGCTATGAAACACTAGAGTTCAAAACATCTCAAGGTGGATAGATTCCAAAGCCCCAGATAAATTAAACAAAAACCATAAATTCATACCTTGAGCTGGCGCGGCGAGACGAACCGAGTGGTCATTGGTCATTAAACACTTAATCACAAATGAACCAGTCTACAGAAAAGCAAGACTGGCTCTGATACCAAACTGTAACGCCCCGTTTTATTTGAAGGAATTTACCGAATTAATTTAATAAAAATCAGAGTATATTTTTTTTTTTTTGTATCCAAGTTAAAACATTCATCGAGAAACGGGCGCTACTTACTAACCATAACAACCAAATAAAAAACACCAAATCCATCAATCGATAGAATCTACACATGCTCGAGCTATCAGAATAACAATCTTAATAATCATAAATTTCAAAACCATTCCCAAACGACTAGCATGAAAGCAAGGTTCAAACAAAATTCAACATAGTTCGAAAATGACGTAACAAATAATCCAAAGTGCAATAGCAAATAAATAAATATCAAGTTTATACGGAAGCATAGGTTTTCAACACATAATGACCACCATCTCGCTCGTCCTACGCTACCGCCTCCAGCTCGTCTCAACCTAGAATAAAGGAAGAGAGAAGACAACAAGAAAATAATTGGGGTGAGCAACCAACTAGCTCACCATTATCGCACAGTTATCTCGTATAATTATTTAAAAAGCAGTATCACAGTAAACTAATATCAGTATCTGTATGCATAGAATTCATAGCCTAAACCCCCTACCCGACCCTATCGCAAACCTCATATGTACATACAAAAACCTTCCAGATACAATGGCATGGCCGTAACTGGAAAATTTCCCCCACCCCGAACTACTCACGGATCATGGGAGTCCACCCCGAACTACTCACGGATCATGGATGTTTTCCAGGAGACAGTTGAGATGTTTTTCCCCGCGAAACTCACACGGATCAGGGCGTCTCCTCCCGGATACAACGGGCAGGTGACCTCTCACTGTTATGCATTCGTCAAAGGCACTATCGTTCGGGACACTTAGACTAGAGTTCTCATGCATACAATAATTTTCAAAAGAAAACATGACACGAAATAATGAGTGCGATAAATATGGAATACATCATAAATGTACCCACCTGATACCAGGAACAGTTCACATTCACAAATCTCGAAATGAGGCGAGGTCAACACCTCAAGACACCTACATTATGTCAATGTTCTACAATCAATATCTATCTTGACTTAAATCGGAAATCACAAGACAGACCTAGTCGAACTTGTTTCGACTAAGTAGTTCGTGAAGTCCTGTGGATGTTGGAGCACTAAGACCTGGCACTAAACTCGACCAAACCACATAAGGGATTTCACATAAATCCATCCAAGGATTGACCAAGTCAAACTCACATCAAAACGAAAAGCAAGTCGATTCCCAATTTCATATAAAAATCATGTTTCAAAAATAGAAATCATTAATCGCATGAAAAAATAGATGGTCAAGCTACCCTACGACTTAGGCTCTGAAAATTTACACAAAATTACATCTCCCAGAAACATGTAAAACCACAAATCTTCAACTTCAAACTCGAAATACACTATTTTATAAAATTCGAACAAGATATCAACAAAATGGGAACATCAATTCATACTTGAACTTAATGAACGAACTAGAACTTGTAAATTTAACACAGCAACATAAAACATGCTAAAGTCTATGTATAAAAATCTCAACCCTGAATGTTGACTACTACTATTTTACAAAATTCATACGAGCATCAGCAGTTTATCAAATTTAAATTAAAAACGAATCAAAATGGACTCCAAAAATTCCCATCTTTTAAAAACATGATTCAACACATAAAATAGGCATGTCAATAAGATGTCAGAATTTTTCACGAAATAATCAATTTATAAAAATTCAAACAATGCTCCGCAGAATCGATAAATAAATTATTAAACACATCAAATCAAGTCCAAAAATTCTAAAACTTTAACACAACATATAAAAGTCATAGAAGCATGACATATTCGAATTTTAGCTCATGTGATTCACGAATGAATTTATTATGCATTTAACACTATTCTGATCAGATTACATTATAATTATTAAAAATAGCTACAGGCTTCTAAAAATCACGAAATATTTACATAAGTCTGGTAAGAAACAGACAACAATACCCTCAAACTTTCAAATCGTTTCGAGCAGTGAGCTATTTTAAAAATTCAAACACCAAAACAGCGATATATATGCTCGACAACTTATCAATTAATTCATAACATGAAATTTCTCGTCCGAAGCCTTTTCATAAGTCAAAGGGCTCGACATTGTTCCAATATCCACCGACTTACATGACTTTCGAGGTCTCGTTCAATTCTTTAGAAAATCGAAGAGGTCCCGAACATACGATAACACATAAAATCATAATAACACATAATCGCACATATTCACATCTAGCAATTCACACATATATTATGTTGTTCAACGAGCACTTCACGACAATAAACACATAAAGAAATAAATCATATACGAGTTAAACGAGACGGAAAAACGACGAGGTACCGTTCTCGGGAAAAACGCGGAAAACGAAACGAACACGAACGGGGCTCGACGGATTCTTGCGTCTCGCCGGAAAAAAGAGGGTGCCGCAGTGGTTGCAAGAGGGTGCAGCCGGGTCACCGAAGGAGGAGCTCGCGGTGGCGCTGTGGTGGCATCGGCGCTGCTCGTCGGAAAATCATGTTCGGAAGTGGTCACGTCGTCGGGCTCGCGGGCTGCTCGAAGGACGAACAAAAGTCGCCGGAACTCGCTGCAAGGGGTCGTCGGAGATCGCTGCGTGAGTTGCTGTGAGAGGGGCTCGCCGGCGGTCGTGGACTGCTCACAGGAAAATGAACTCGCCGGAAAATCAAGGAACAGAGCCGCCGGAGGTCACCTTGCGAGTTGCTGCTCGCCGGCGAGGAGAAGATGGCGATGATGGTGGCAGGAATGATGATGGACGAGTGTGAGGGTGAAAGAGTTCAGCGATGGGAAGGAGATGATGAAGGTTGAGCGATGAGGGCTGCTCGAACAGAAAAGAAAAACAAAATCGGCGAAAGAGAAGGGACGAAGAAGACGATCTCAGATTTTTTTTTTTCTCTCTTGACTTGCGCGATCGATTAAGAGCAAAAAGAATCAGAAAGGCTGCGTGGTTGTATTTGTGAGAGAACAAAAACCGTGAGGGAAGATATATACATAATACATTAGGTTTTTTTAAAAAAAAAGTCTTGCTGCCTAAGACAATTCCCACACACAAACTCACGCACAGTCTAGCAAAAAAAACCGGGTTTGGGGAAAAGGGTTAGGGTCAGCCGGGTCTGCTTGGGCCAAACGGGTTGGGCCGGATTTTTTTTTTAAAACTGATGGGTCGGTTTTTGGCAAAGGGCCGAACCGGTTTTTGGGCCATTGGGCCAATTCGCGACATTAAGTTGGCTCACGGGCCGGTTTGCGAAAATAAATCGGCTCACGGGCTCGATTTCGGTTCAAACAAAATATTCTCCGGCCCAATAATGAATTCAAATGCACGATAAAAATAAACCGAACAATATATATGTTTTACATATATATATATTTATACACATCATTCACATTTAATAATTTAATAAATCACAAAAAAATCAATTAGACAATTAGACATTTAGCATTTAATAACATTTTGGCAATAAATAATATCATGGCATTCAAGAAAAATAAATATAAATATTATCACCAAAATAATAATAACAATAAAAATAATAATAATATTCTCAAATAATCCACAAATAAACGGGGCACTACACCAGCTCAGCCCAGTTGGCTTGTTAGTCAAAAATTGAGTTCCGGAAGCCCGCAATTCGTACCGATTTCAATTTTAAAAATATTTTCAGGATAAAAAAATTTGAGAAAATTATTTTAAGTCTCGAGACTCTATTTTCGCCTTCCGAGTCATTTCTTTTAAAAATTTGAGAGTTCCAAGTCCACGATAAATCCGATAAAATCCCTTAATCATTATTTTGATTAAGTGTAAGTCATTAATGATTGTCAATATCTAGATAATATATTTATGACATTACCTTGATTAAATGTAGGTATTTGAGGAGTCGAGCCTCGACCTACGTCCCGCTACTTGTTGTGTTTTACCATTCCGAAATACCAGGTGGGTTTTATTTAAAATTGCTATGCAGTAAATTGTTGCCTTACATGTGGTATGATCAATGTATGCATGTGAACCATGAAGCCTTCGATGTGAACTGTACCGGCCGTCGAATGGTTATCCCCGTAGCTATAGAACGTACCCGATGGGTAGTCTCCTTTATTTATGTATACCGTAAGACCGGGGCATGGGCCATCGGTTGGTAATCCCCGTTTGCAAGACCAATTCGTAGGTCTTGGCCGGCGGGGTGGATTACTCCTACTGGCTGGGCATCGTTGTAAGACCAAGGCGTAGATTTTGGCATTTGAATCGAGTATCTACAGTAGTCTATGCGTAGTTGTGCACATGAGGATTGTCTCTGGGATAGGAGATGGGATAATAAATGATTCGTATACATGTTGCGTCCATGCCTGACTTATTTATGATTATTGTATTATATGTTGATTAATGTTAACTGCATAGTGGTGAGCACTAGTTTTTCAAACTGTGCTCATCCCAACCTGAAATTAACGTTTCAGGTTAAGCGATGGCCGATTAAAGTGAGTGGTGGTCGGTCTATAAGACCGGTCTTATTAATTGATATTCTTCCGCATTTATGAACTTGGAGTATTATTTCTTTTATGAATTTCGGATTTTATGACTGAATAATGTTTAAGGAGATGTTCCTTAGAATTTATGAATATTGTTGGAACCCAGTTTGGGTGATGATTTATGAATTTTTGGAAAACCCGTTTTGGGAGTTAGTAATATTGTTGATTATTGATGATTGATTGAGTATTGAGAAATTGGTTAAATATTGAAGTTCGTTTTGAAAATGAGTAGCGCCTCAGGTGTTTTGAAATAAATTTGAATACTTTATTCTGATTTTGGGAAAATAAAATCGGGGAGTTACACCAGGCCTCTTCTCGTCCTTCTTTGATCAAATCGAGGGCTTCCTCGACCATCTCCTCGTTTTTCTTTTCTTCGTAGAATGTCTACATGTGAGGGTTCAAGCCCACTTCTATCGGCAAAAGCGCATCCATTCCATAAACCATGTGAAATGGGGATTGACCTGTTGAACTTCTTGGGGTCGTCTTGATGCCCATAGGACCGTTGTTAACTTGTCAACCCAGGCCCCTGAGGCCTTTTCAAATCTCTTTTTCAACCCTTGAAGGATAGTTCTATTGGTTACCTCGACTTGCCCATTTGCTTGTGGGTGTGCGACTGAGGCAACTCGCTGCTTGATTCCCATGTTGAGGCACCATGCTTGGATCTGTTTTCCTTGGAATTGAGTTCCGTTATCGGAGATTAATACTTTTGGAATTCCAAATCGGCAGCAAATGTTATTGAATAAGAACTGGATCATTTTCTCCTTAGTGATTCGGGCTAAGGGCTCTTCTTCGACCCACTTGCTGAAGTAATCGACTGCGACCACTAAGAACTTCATTTATCCCGTTCCCATCGGCAACGGGCCTACCAAGTCGGTTCCCCATTGAGCAAAGAGGATTGGAGAGTTGATTGTCGTCATATGTTCGGCTGGGATATGTGAGATATGCCCATGTCGTTGGCATTTTTTGCACTTCTGGACTAACTGTTCCGTCATTGCTCGAATCTTGGACCAATAGTAGCATGCTCGCAGGGTTTCTCCTGCAGGTACTCGACCCTGCGAGAGTTCGTGAATCGATTTCCTCCAATCGACCTTCTCATCGACTTCCATCGTTTTGCCCAGAACACTTCCTTCTATGTGCATGGTAGTAATATGGCCTCCTATCTTCCCCTCATTGGAACTTGCGATCCTCGCGAGCCAGTCGGCTCGCTTGTTCTCCTCTCGTGGGACTTGTGTTAACTCAAACTTTTCCAGGCCTCGTATGAGGCATTGAATCTCCTCAACATATTTCAGCATTCTATCCTCCTTTAGATCTCGTTTTCTTGTTTCTGAAATGGTATTAAGGGCTGAAAACGGACACCCGTAGCAAAATTTATGGCCAAAACAATTTTTGCCGACAAAATCGCCATCGGTAGACGATGAACCCTAGCCGCCGCCTCCAGATCGCCCATCTTCATCGTGTTCGTCCTCACAGCAACAAATTACAGTAAAATACAAACACAACAGCCCTATTACAATCTACAAAATCGCCTACACTACCCACGCTTTTTATCTAGTGGGAAAAACGATTACAACAATACACAAGGCCTGCGATAGACATCAAATTGAGGCATAATCGAAATAAATTCATCCATACCATAAACATGACTGAAAACGAATACACGAAATCAACTACATGTTTCAGGCAGAGCCGATAATCCACGAAACCGTACTCTGATACCAATTGCTCGAACACGCCGACGAAGCAGTCCGTCCCACGGATCGATATCGGATACCAAACATGTACATACATGATTTTGAATAACCCTAGGCATGCTCCTAAAGGATGAACAGAGAACTTACCCTTCTTCGAGGCTTTGATTTGATCTGAGCGATCTTCTAGTCTGTGTCCCGACCACGTTTGGACGCCGGACAGATGACGATCTACCAAACGGTTGAAAAGAGTGGATTGGTTTCATTCTTCTCTGAACCCCTCACGTTTTTCCTCACGTTGTTGTGGTGGCTTAAAACGTGATGATCTCTTTGGGTTCAAGAACGTGTGCAATCCCTCTTTTTATAGAGGTCATTGGGCTAGACTAGGGATCTCTTAGAAGGTATAGGGTTTGGGCTTCCTACGGGCCCAAATTCTTATGTTCAACCCAGAACAAAATTTGTC
>BKCP01004761.1:553890-603484 GCA_008636005.1 Striga asiatica
ATATTTCTTGTGCAAGTGCTGAGTATATAGGTGAAAGAATTATGTTATTTGGCATAGTATAGCTTGAGTTATAAATTTTTGAAGTTAAGCATGCAAGTTGAATTTTATGTTCTTTATTTCAGCTGTGACTTTAAAATTTTAATAACTCGATATATACGCATGATAAAATTATGAAATATTTACGACATGCTTATATATGGGTTAAGAACATGACTGCCAAATTTCATGATTTTATGTTGAGAAATGAGCGAGTTAAAATATTTATATGGCATACATGTCAAAATGATATTATATGCAAGAGTATTTAGTACATGGTTAAGTTTTAAAATGGAATTTTTAGAAAAAAATTCTTATATGAGTAATGAGCAATTTGACCAAGTTTTAGTTTAATATGTTGAGTATACAATTTTATAAAGATTGTTGTAAATCTCACATATTAATATTATGATGAAAAGTTAAGTATGATTTGATTTATTTTTCACTTTCGAGATAATCAAGTGAAAAATGAGTATAAGCCATATGTATAAAATTTGGGAGAAATAATATAAGTAAGTATTTGATTGAGTAAAAGATCAAGAAAAGTTTGAACCATAACAAGAATATTGAGATTTTATAAGATTTGGATGATTTATTCGAAAGAGTTATAAGAAATTTCGAAATAAAAGTTGCGAAAAATTTACTCTGATAAGCGGGGTGTTACAGCCTGGGCGCGAATTCCTTCAACGCTGCATGGCTGAATGAATCAAAGGGGCGACGCGTGTCCAGAACGGTTATGGAAGACACGTGGAAGGCGTTGCTTGATACTTCGGTATTTGATCGTTGGGTGAACGGTTCCGCGCGTTTGAATCGTTTATGAACGGTTGTATTGAGTAGGCGTTGGATAGGGGCAATTAAGAAACTACCCAACGGTTACCTTGTCCTAGCTGTTGGGAATTTGTCAACCGTATTTGCCTGCGGGTCTATATATATAGGCCATGAGCTGCACGCACGCGGGCAGAGAGGGCGATACCGCATGAGTTTGTGTGCAAGCCTTGGTTATTTTCCAACTTAGTGAAATATAGTTGGTTGGGCGTGGAGCCCGTAAATCGTGTGCCTTGTGTTATTGCTTTTTGTTCATGTGGGATATTACTTGTTTGTTGTATGCATGCTTATACACTATTCCGACTTTGTATATTCAAGTTGTGCGTCTAGTGTAAGTGGTGAAAGGCTGACTGGTTTAGGGGGAAACCAGGCCGCATAGGGTGTTAAGGGTGCGAAAATTTTAGCTTCTTTTTAGACCCTGTGACACCTTGGCTGGTGAACCCCGTTGTAAGACCAAGGCGAGGTCTTGGCCGGCGGGGTGGTTTACTCCTACTGGCTAGGGGATCGATAGAAGCTCAAGAGGCAATCGATATTTTACCCAGCAATAGTCTATGCGTAGGTGTGCACACGAGTCTTGATTTTATGACGATATTATGACGGGATTGGGATACTTAATTGTTTCATGTACATGCTGTGATCATACTGATTTATATTTTGTTTATCATTTATTGCATAGTAGTGAGCACAACGTTTTTTATATGTGCTCACTCCCACCTGAAATTAACATTTCAGGTTGAGCAGGGCAGGCATGACGACGAGAAGGGGCGAGTGGTGGTCGGTCTTTATGACCCGATTATTTAGTTATTGCTTTCACTATTTTATGAACTGATTTTACGATCTTATGAAGTTATGAACTCTGAGGTTTTATTACGTGTTGAAATAATGTTGGGGAGATGCCCCGTGAACAATGTGATTTTGGGAGCCCGATTTGGGTAAAATGTTGATTTATGATTTTATGAATCCCGATTTGGGAGTTGATTAATGTCATGAGATGATGATTGATGCTGAATTTAAATGAGTAACGCCATAAGTATTTTGAAATGAATTTCGAAAATTAAATTGATTTTTCTGAAAAGCCATGAATTTTCGTTAAATCAAAGTGGGGCGTTATAGAGGATCTTCTAGAAGGCCTAGGGCCGATTTACTTAGCTTATTAGGACTCTTAGTTTGGTTAGGATTTTGAATAAAAAGCATGTGCCTACTTAGATTTGGTAAGTCTTTATTTAGTAGATATTTAGTTACCTTAGGACTTTACTTATTTCTATTCATTAGGACTTCTAGTTAGAATAGGATTATAACTAGTTAAGCAATATAAATATGCACCATTGTCATTCGAATTATTCAATCAATGAAAAACTAATTAAAACTGAACATTCGTTCAATTGTCTCGTGAGTTTACCCCTGTGAGTTTACAAGCAAGATCGTGTTAGAAATAGGACCAACATCTGATTTTCTTTCACAAACCGCGAAGTACGAAGGCGTCTGTAACACCCTGCCTTGACTAGCTTTGACTTTAATCAGAGTTAATTTTTTGATTTTATTTTTGAAATATCGTGCGAGTTTATTTTCGAAAATACTTTCTTAATTGCGGGATGCTACGAAAACTTTCTTAACTTACTATCTCGGACATAAATAGAACATGCAACCAAACGAGCCACTACGGCGATAATGGAGTTATACATGCAGTCCGTCTATCTCGCACTGAAACTTAGCGGAAGCTTAAAATGAATAATACATATTACACACATACATATTACATACAAATTCATGAATTTTAAAACATAAGATGTGTGTAAAATGTCCACTGCTCATGACCACGCTTGCCATGTTTGCTCACCCGGCACGTTGGACTCCGACACCTAAGATAAGAAAGACTGTAGGAGTGTGAGCACATCTGCATGCTCGTGGGAAAAACTGGATCTGTAATAATCTTAACTGTAAACATAAACTTAAAAGAAACATAAAATAAATAAGTTGTACTGTACTGCAAACTTTTCTTAAACTTTAACTTTTGTAAAAAAACCCTTACTCGGCCCTTACTTCGGCCACTCGTGTGCACACAATCTAGACACTGAGGCCAAAGCTCCAGCCGGATACCAGGTTGATCAGGAAGGCCCTTAGGTCAGCCTCTCACCTGGGAGAACTTAACTTAATCCCTCGAATATACCTCAGTCATGGTAAAATAATTATAGACCATGTAAAACCCAGTATATGACCCTTACTCTGGCCGACACTGAATTAGACAACATCTATAATAATATATCATGAACTTCAATATATAAGAGTTGAACTTAGTCTTTATTTTCTTTTCTTTTCTTTTCTTGTGGTCAAATTTATCAACTCCGGCCACTTTTCCGACTTTTTGGAAACTTTACTAGGGACATCCAACAAATATCAACTTAAAATGATGAAATAGAAATAAAAATGCAAAGAAGCCCTAGGAGACCTCGGGCCAATATGCTTTGGGCTCGGTAGGGCCGATAAGGCACGTACGAGCACGAAGGTCACCAAACCCACTTCTCAAACTTGCATAAATGACTATGGCCGAGTAATTATCATCATAAAACATGATTTATAAGGCTGACAAGAAGACCTATGCTCGCATGCAACATAACTTGACCTCGGGGGTGAAAATCGGGCTACCTTGGGTTCTAAGTCACCGGAACTTCTATCTCTTCTTAACTTGTCACTTATGGCCGAATGTTCTACATAATTTATCATGATTTTAGGATTAAAACATGTGTAATATCTTGGGTAAAATAAGACTTGGTCCGGGGGTCAAAATGGCTCAAAAATCGGTTTCTACTTGACCAAGTAAACGACCTCCAAACATGCTCAAATTTTTACCACATGAATATCATGATTTATAATGATTTTAGGAGTACTAACTTTGGCCATATCATGCATGGAACTGAAGATAATATTTTAAGGCTTAAAAAGTTTAAATTCGAAAACCCTTAAATGACTCATGCATGGCTCGACTTCTACACTTGATAAATCCTAAAATATCAAGTATGAACTGAAAATGAAGGTTTGAAGGTGGTTACCTTCATGAAAGTTCAAAAATGGACAAAGGAAGTGGTTATCGGCCTCTTTTCAACTGTTGCTCGGCCAACGGAGGTGCTATGGTGAACCAATGGTGGAATGGCTGAATGGGAGAGTCTTTGGGTTGTCCTTAGCTCTTAGATGGATTATGGCTCAGTGGAACTCGCACGGAATGGCTGGTGGCTCGTCAGAAGTGCGGTACGCGCGTTTAGGGCTCAAAGGAGTTGGTTGGAGCCTTGGTCGAAATTTGCTGAGCAATAGGAGAGGAAATGAAGTCCTCTTCTGGTATTCTAAGTGAAGGGACGAATTATGTCTTATGGGAAGAGGTTTGAGGGGTCTTGGTCCACAAGATGGTGGGGGACATGCCTTGGGGAAATAAAAAAAACATGTCCCCTTGTCCCTTTGCTTGGTTCTTGGGTTGGACTCCTTGAAAGACCAAATGGTCTTGTTGACCAGACTTAAAGGGGTCAAAATTCAGGTAAAAGGGTCAATGGACCAAGGATGGGCCAAAAATGCCATTGGGCCTTGGTTTTGGGGCTGCTGGAGGATTTCTAAGGCCTAAATTATGTTTCCAATACTTAGAAAAATATACCAATGCTTGGCTATGACTTGGGCATGGACTTGGACACGGCTCGGCTCGCACGAGGGCTCGGCACGGGTGGACCCGCGGACCTTCTGGTGCGTGCGGCTCGTGTTAATGCTAGGGCTGAAGGACTATGGTTCTAGGGATGGCCTTGGCACCTCCCAACAATTAGAAAATTCCATGAACACTCGGCTATAATTTAGGCAACACTCGGCATGGCATTGGTCTCAGCTCGCGGACTCTTGGCGAGCGAACTTGAGCATCACGCACGAGCTAGGTGCGGTGCTTCCTTTGGCCGAGGGAGTTTCTTCTAAGTCTTATACTTGATGAACTTAGACTTAGAAAAATTCTAAGTGATGGCTACAAGCACGGCTAGGGCTTGATCGATACTCGGGCACAACTAGGGCTCGAGAAATACTAGGTCGCGGCTATTTGGCGCGAGGCTCGTGTGAACATACTCGGTTTCGTCATGACTTAACTTAGACGATTTCTCGAAATATACTCGATTTCAATTATCTCATCTACTTAAATTAATTAATCCCGACTTATAAAGTCCATTTCTAAAAATAAAAATAAACGGACCGGAATTAATTACTGAAACTGACTCGGTTGCTGAATGGAATTAACCGAGAATACTCTCGACTTAAAGTCGAACTTATAGCTGAATGACTTGATGATTGGCTCAAGGCCAATTAATTTCTAAGGCCGAATTGGGACCACTTATAAATCCAAATTAATGGATTGATCTTGACCTTAACACAAAGAAGAAAATTCCAAGGAATAATCTGCATATTTACTATATAAATGACCACGTAGCATATAAATTCCCCGAAATAACATATCTCAGGAAAATCTAAAATAACAATTTCACTTTATAGTCGAGCAAGTGAGACCGTTATAATATTATAACTGATCGGGGCGTTACAACCTATCCTCCTTAAAATATTTTCGTCCTCGGAAATACAGAACTAGGGTACTAAGTCACTAAGTCAGAACTCATACTGACACTATGTACAAACGTGCAAAATAAATGTACACAAGTACAACTAAATGTCTCAAAGCTAAAACTCTGGATAACTTGCTAACATAACTGATCATGAAGTTGGCACTACAATGTCCGGTCTTGACCGGATAATCATGTGCATACTCTGGGTGGCCGTGGCCGCCTCGGAACCTGGGGAGGGCCTTGGCCTCTCAACTCAGGTGATAAGTAGTTGTCGGGACCCACTTAAGGGTTGTTGCCCTTGGGCATAACTTAAATCTCTATATACATAACTCATCTGGGTATACGCTTGCGTGAGCCAGGGTGGAAACAACTTCCACTAAATCTGGGTCCTGACGACTGGACCAAGAACGGGAGATACTCAATTGTTCAGGTCCTAAACTTTTCTTACATGCATCTCTTTTAAATAACTGATTTGAACATCTAACTCTCATCTCGGCCTCTCTCTCTCTCTCGAGTGGCTGCCGACTCGTCCTGGCCACTCCATGCAAACTTTGACGGGCTTCATATCCCTGTCTCTTAGTCACCGAAACTTTTCGATCCAGGACTGCTACTGGCTGCTCATTATATGTCAAGTTCTGCTCGACATTCTTACTCGCCAAAGTTCACTGTATGACTTAGGTCGTACACGTACTTTCTCAACCTCGAAACGTGGAAAACGTCATGTACACTCGAGAGCTCTGGGGCAACGCCAGACGGTAGGCTGTTATGCCAGCTTGCTCGAGAATATTAAACGGCCCCTTAAAGTGGGGCTGCAATTCCCCTTTCTTCTTTAAACGTACAACGCCCTTCATTGGCGTGGCTTTCAGGAATAACATAACTTCTTCTTTGAAGATAAGCTCCCTTGTTTGCTTGTTAACGTAGGTTTCATGTCTGCTATGTGCCTCTCTCAGCCTCACTCGGATCATAGTAACCTTTTGCACTGTGTCCTCGATCAACTTAGGACCGAGAACCTGGTTCTTGCCGACTTCATCCCAATAAAGGTTGAGTGGCAGTTGCACCCGTACAAACTTTGTACAACGTCATTTGATCGACGAGTGATAGCTGTGAGTTTAGGCGAACTCCACAGTGGGTAACAAATTTTCCCACGAACTACTTCGCTCTAGGACACAAGCCCGAAGCATGTCCTCGAGCGTCTGGATGGTCCCTTCCGGCTGGCCGTCGGTTTGTGGCTGATATGCATAGATGAAACTCAACTTCGCACCATGTTTCGTGGCACCATTATAAATAGTGAAACCCTGTCTAGGTTTCGGACTAGGCCACACGGGCGTCGTCGTAAGCCTTGCTTTGAGCTAAGCTCGACTCACAACGACTGCTCCATTCTAACTTCACCGACTTCCTCGTCAATCGAGACAAGGGCAGGGCAATCTTGGAAAACCCCTCGATGCTTCTATAATAGCCAGCTAGTCTAAGGAAACTCCAAACCTTAGTGGCATTTCTCGGTGTTTACCAGTTTTGAACTGTTTAAATCTTTCCTGGGTCTACCTCAATCCCTCTGAAGATGACAATGTGGCCTAGGAAAGCCACTCTGTCAGGATAAAAGTTGCACTTTGAGAAGTTAGCGTTCAGTTTCTCAAGCTGAAGAGTCTCCCAAACAGTTCTCAAGTTCTCCTCATGCTGTTCTGGGCTACTGGAATAGACCAAAATTTCATCACTGAAGACGATAACAAATCGGTCTAAGAAGGGATGAAAGACACGGTTCATGAGATCCATGAATATCATACGCACATTGCTCAAGCCAAACGGCATCACCACGAGTTTGTAGCGACCATATCTCGTTCTGTTTTCTGTTTTGGCCGCATATGCCTACTTGATGTTTCACCGATGGTAACCAGATCGAAGATCTATCTTGGAAACACGTGTCCCTCCTTAGCTGATCGCAGAAGTCCTTTATACTGGGCGTGAATACTTGTTCTTCACTGTTAACCGGTTCAATTCTCGGTAGTCGATGCACATACACATAGACCCATCCTTTTTTCAGACAAAAAGGACAGGTGCTCCCCAAGGTAAAACGCTCAGTCGAATTAAACTGAGACTTAGTAGCTCCTAAATCTAAGCCTTCAACTCCTGAAGCTCCTTTGGCGCCATGTGATATGGTGCTCTCGGTAGTGGCCCCGCTCCAGGGACTAAATCAATTGTGAATTCCATCTAACAACTTGGTGGTCCTCCCAGAAGTCGTTCCAGATAAACGTCCATGGAGTCACGAACTATGGGTATCTCTCTGTGTGTCAGCTTCTTCTAAGTCTTCTCAACAATGTTGACAAGGAATCCGTGACAATCCTCCCTCTGTAAGTACTTCGTCGTTTTTCTATGGAAATAACAAGAGGTAAAGTTTGGGCCTTTGTCCCGAAGAACGTGATGCGATCTCCCTCAGATAAGTGTAGTGTCACCTCCCTGTCGCGACATCTGATGTCTGCGTGGTACCTCGTCTACTAATCCATGCCGAGAATGATGACAAAGTCCTTCATCTCGATTATAAACGCATCTACGTCTAAGGTTCTGCCTCTGATAAGGGAATGCTTCCTTCTCCTGGGTGTCTATGAGGTGACGATCAAAAGTGCTCTCATTAGCGAATTCGCGCTCATATTCCTCTACCGTTTGGCCTCATGCTGAAAGGCACTAGACTCTTGCTCTATCTGCCGGCGTTAAGATGCAGTTGAAAAATTGGCTTCTAGAGTCTCCTTGTGCCGGTCCCATGACATCTGATCATGCTCATTCTTCGTCCTCATGCACTAGTAGTCGTTCTACCAATCCTTAGAGTTGGCCCACGACTACAGCCTGTTCCTGCTCGACGGGTGGGTTCGGAGCTCTGTGGGACAACACTCTGGATAGCCACTAACCTTTTGACGAGAACAGTATAGCCAATTGAGAAATAGCCATACCATACTTGAAATGTTTGATGAAACCGAAAACACCTAGCTTGGCTAGAGTTCCGGTGTACATAACTCTTCTGAGTTTTGGCTAGAGTTCTGACTTGGTCTAGAGTTCTGCTTCAACTGGAGTTCTGACTTAGGCTAGAGTCCTTGGACTTAGCTGTTCTAGAGTTTTGTCTAGAATTCTTGGTCTTAGTTCAACTTTCTGGAGTTCTCTTCTCTAGAGTTCTCTTTCTTATAGAAGGATTGTTATCTAGGCCCCTAATATCTCATACTGAACTTGAATAAACACTTGCAAAAAGTAAAACTTGGCTTAGGTGACTTACCTCGGAGTCAGCGCGGGAATGAGCGTAGCGTGGTCATGCTTTTCTAAAACTTTTTAGAGTATCTAGACTGCTAACCGCACTCTGATACCAAGCTGTAACACCCTGCCTTGACTAGCTATGACTTTTGAAAATCAGAGTTAATTTTTTGATTTTATTTTTGAAATATCGTGCGAGTTTATTTTCGAAAATACTTTCTTAATTTTCGGGATTTTCGAAAATACTTTTGAAAATTTGTGTAAGAGCTTAAAATGGACTAAGGGAGGGGTCTTAAATAGGTGTTGAGGGCGGAGCTTACTATGTTGGTCAAGGGAGCCAAATTAAGTGGATTTCACCACATCACATGCATGGGGACTTGAGGATGTTGGGGCATCTTTTAGCACGGTTTTTGGAGAGCATTTGGTGGTATTTAAAGAATATTATACTGAGAAAAAACAGGTCTGGTCGGGCATCCAAGATGGTGGGGGACAAGGACAAACTTCCTTGATTAAAATAATGGTGGCACATGCTCCATTGGCTTAGGCACTAATTGATTCTCCTTAAACATTGCTTAGGGTAACTTAAGCTTAATTTGTCCCACATTAAGTCCTAATTACACGCCTGAGTTGGGCCATGAGGAAAGTGGGCCGAAAAATGGTGTTTTGGGCTTATGAAGTTGGGCTGGCAGGGCTGTCGCTGGGCCTGCTGGGCCTGCTGGGCGCGACACTGGGCCCTGGGCGCGAGGGGCGCGGGCTGGGCGCGAGGGCCTGCTGGCTGGGCGCGGGAAGTGGGCTGCTCGCGCGTGGAGGCTCCCTTGGGCCGATCATGGGACTTCTCTTGAAACCAAACACTTAGAAAAATTTTGCAACATGATACTAAGGCTTAGGACAAGCCTTGGGCTCGGTGGCATTTTCCCGGGCGCGGCTCGAGGCGCGGGTGCGGGACTCGGCACGAGCGGCTCGGGTAAGGACTAGGGCTCGGTTAAAATGATCAATACTTATACTTTGATGTTATTATACACTTAGAAAAATATTCTAAGTATAAAAATACCAATACTTGGCTATGCTCGGGATTTACCCGAAAGTTTACTCGGAACCAAACTAGGGTTCGGAGTCGATAAATTCTCGAATTGACTTGCTATTATTTACCAACCCAAATTAATGGATTAATCTTAACTTATACTTGAGATAGAATTATTCAAAGAATAATTTATCATGTTTGAGCATTTAGCATAAATAATATAACTCGATAATTTCTGAAAATTACGGATTTCACTTATAGTCGAGCAGTGAAACCGTTCTGAATATTATTACTGTTTTGGGGCGTTACAACCTATCCTCCTTAAAATATTTCCGTCCTCGGAAATACAAAACTAAGGTTCTAGGCCAGAACTCCTACTACATAACTATATACATCAAAACATAAAAATAGAAAGTACATATATGTACAAGTGAAAATCTCAAAACTCGAAATCTGGATAACGAGCTCTGATCTCGGCCTCTCTCTCCCAAGTGGCTTCCGACTCGTCGTGGCGACTCCAGCAAACTTTGACGAGCTCTATATCTCTGTTCCTCAGCCGACGGACCTTTCGGTCCAGAACTGCTATCGGCCGCTCATCATACGTCAGGTTCTGCCCGACCTCTAGCCCGTCAAAGTTCACTATGTGGCTCGGGTCATACACGTACTTCCTCAACATCGACACATGGAAGACGTTGTGTACACCCGAGAGCTCTGGGGGTAATGCCAGACGATAGGCGGTGACACCAACTCGTTCGAGAATCTCAAAGGGCCCTATGAATCGGGGCTGCAGCTTCCCCCTCTTCCCGAAACGGACAACGCCCTTCATCGGCGTGACCTTCAGGAACACTTTATCTCCCTGCTCGAACTCAAGCTCCCTTCTACGCTTATCAGCGTAGGCCTTCTGTCTGCTCTGAGCCTCTCTCAATCTCTGTCGAATCTCGGCGACCTTCTGCACTGTGTCCTCGATCAACTTGGGACCGAGAACCTGCTTCTCGCCAACCTCATCCCAATAAAGGGGTGAGCGGCACTTGCGACCGTATAAAGCTTCGAACGGCGCCATCTTGATCGACGAGTGGTAACTGTTGTTATAGGCAAACTCCACAGTGGGTATCAACTGCTCCCACGAACCACCATGCTCTAGGACACAAGCTCGGAGCATGTCCTCAAGCGTCTGGATGGTTCGTTCCGACTGGCCGTCGGTCTGTGGATGATAGGCGGAGCTAAACTTCAACTTCGTCCCCATGGACTCGTTCAGACTTTCCCAAAAATGGCCAGTGAACCGGGGATCTCTATCTGATACAATCTCGGCTGGAACGCCGTGGAGTCGAACGATTCCCTGGAGATACACATCGGCTAGCTGCTCCATGGACATGTCCATCCTGACAGGCATGAAATTGGCCGACTTCGTCAGTCGATCCACAACTACCCATACTGCGTCATGATGCTTAGCCGACATCGGCAAACCCGTGACAAAGTCCATGGTCAGCTTCTCCCACTTCCACTGCGGAATCTCTAAAGGCTGTAAGAGACCCGGTGGAACCTTGCGCTCCGCTTTCACTTGCTGGCAGATCAGACACTTCTCAACAAACTCGACGACATCTCTCTTCATCCCCTTCCACCAGAAGGACCTTTTCAGGTCGTGATACATCTTGGTGCTACCGGTGTGCGCCAAGTAAGGAGCACTATGCGCCTCAGTCAAGATCTCCTTCTTCAGAGCCTCGACATTTGGCACGACAATCCTTCCCTTGTACTCCAAGGCACCATCTGTGCCTCTGAAGAAACCTTCAACTCCTCCGGCATGAATCTTCGCCCCCATCGAGCGAATGAACTCGTCGAAGGCTTGATCCCACCGGATCCTGTCTCGCAACGTGGGCCACATTCTCATCGCTCGAATACCTCCCACAACTAGCAACTTGGGAGGTGATTCGACCACCTCTAGCTGCATCCGGGCGATTTCATGAATCAACTGACGCTGCTGAGTGATCATACAGGTCAGCTCGCCCTTTCCCTTCCGGCTGAGGGCGTCAGCAACTACGTTCGCTTTACCCGGATGATAGTTGATGGTACAGTCATAATCTTTCACCAGCTCCAACCATCGCCGCTGGCGCATGTTGAGCTCCTTCTGGGTGAAGATATACTGTAAGCTCTTGTGGTCTGTATAAATCCCGCAGTGGCCCCCGTACAAATAGTGCCTCCAGATCTTCAGGGCGTGAACCACTGCTGCCAACTCAAGATCGTGAGTCGGGTAGTTCACCTCGTGCGGCTTTAGCTGACGGGAAGCATAAGCCACAACCCTGCCGTCTTGCATCAAAACACAGCCTAGACCCTGCTTCGAGGCATCACTATAGATAGTGAAACCCTGTGTGGGGTCCGGAATGGTCAACACGGGTGCCGTCGTAAGCCTCGCTTTGAGCTCCTGGAAGCTCGACTCACAACGACTATCTCACTCAAATTTCACCGATTTCCTCGTCAGACGAGACAAGGGCAGGGCAATCTTCGAGAACCCCTCGATGAAGCGTCTATAATAGCCTGCCAAACCGAGAAAACTCCGAACCTCGGTGGCATTTCTTGGCGTCGACCAGTTCCTAACGGCTTCAATCTTGCTCGGGTCAACCTCAATCCCTCTGGAGGTGACAATGTGGCCTAGAAAAGCCACTCGGTCAAGCCAAAATTCGCATTTGGAGAACTTGGCGTACAACTTCTCACGCCTAAGAGTCTCCAAAACTGTCCTCAGGTGCTCCTCATGCTGCTCCGGGCTGCTGGAATAGACCAAAATGTCATCAATGAAGACGATGACAAACTGGTCCAGGAATGGATGGAAGACACGGTTCATGAGATCCATGAATACCGCTGGCGCATTACTCAAGCCAAACGGCATCACAACGAACTCATAATGGCCGTATCGGGTTCTGAAAGCAGTCTTGGCCACATCGGCCTCTCTGATCTTCAGCTGATGGTAGCCAGAGCGGAGATCGATCTTGGAAAAGACGCTGGCTCCCCTCAGCTGATCGAATAAATCCTCAATTCTGGGAAGCGGATACTTGTTCTTCACCGTCAACCGGTTCAAATCCCGGTAATCGATGCACATCCTCATAGACCCATCCTTCTTCTTGACAAAGAGGACAGGGGCTCCCCAAGGTGATACGCTCGGTCGGATGAAACCGAGACTCAAAAGCTCCTGAATTTGAGCCTTCAACTCTTGAAGCTCTTTCGGCGCCATGCGATACGGCGCTTTCGACACTGGTCCCGCTCCGGGGACCAAGTCGATGGTGAACTCCACCTGGCGGTTAGGTGGTCCTCCCGGGAGCTGGTCGGAAAAAACGTCGACAAACTCTCGGACAATGGGAATATCTCCGGGAGACAGCTTCTCCGAAGACTCCCCAACGAAATTGACAAGAAATCCCTGAATCCTCTCGCTGCATGTACTTCGTCACTTTCGCCATGGAAATAACGCGCGGCAAAGTTCGAGACTTCGTCCCGAAAAACGTGATGTGGTCTCCCTCGGATAAGTGTAGCGTCACCTCCCGGTCGCGACAACGGATGTCAGCACGGTACCTCGCCAACCAATCCATGCCGAGGATCAAGTCGAAGTCATTCATATCGATCACGAATGCGTCTACAACTAGAGTTCGACCTCCGATATCAATGCTAAGGTTCTTGGCCAGAGAACTCGTAACTATCTTCCTTCCCGAAGCGAGACTGATCTCGAGAGGGTCGACAGCACTCACTCCCTGGGCTCCTAAGGCAGATAAGCACTTGGTCGAGACGAACGAATGTGTCGCCCCGGTATCGAATAAAGCGAAGATTGGAGTATGGAACAAGGACAACATGCCAGACATGGTACCTGGCTGCTCTGCAGCCTGCTCCTGGTCAAGTGCGTAAATATGAGCGGGTGCTCCACGCTGCTGCTACTGTCCTGGGGGTCTCTGGGCTGGCTGTCTGTGCGCTGGCTGTCTCGGGGCTGGTGGTCTCTGGTCCTGCTGTGGCTGAGGGCGGTCTGGGCAATCTCTGATACGGTGGCCTGGGCGGCGGCAATGGAAGCATATATCCTGCCCGGCAAGACACTCCCCACGGTGCGGACGTCCGCAGGTAGCACATGCCGGCAGGTCCTGTCGGGCTGGCTGGCCTCCCTGAGCTGGGCCTCTCTGTCTGCGGTTCCTCTTGTCCTTGCGACCGTCCCACTTTCTCTTGTTCGTCTGCTGAGCTGGCTGGGGTGACAGAATAGCGGCTGGCGGTCTGGGTGGTGGCTGGGCACGGGGGTCTCTTAGAATACACGCCTCGATCTGCTGAGCACGCTCAACAGTCTCGGCGTAGTCAAGGAAACCATTGCTGGTGATCAAGAGTCTGATGTTGCTCCTCAAATCATCGAGGAACTGTGCCGCCTTCTTCTCCTCCGTATCAACAAGATGCGAAGCAAAGGCACTCTTACGAGTGAACTCGCGCTCGTACTCATCCACTGAACGCTCACCCTGCTGGAGAGCGGCAAACTCCCGTGCCATCCTTTGCTTGAAATGGCGAGGATAGAACTTGTCCTCCAGTATCGTCTTAAACTGAGCCCATCTCATGGCATCACGCTCATCCTCGGTGCGTAGACGCCAATAATCCTCCCACCAGTCTCCGGCGGCTCCCTCTATCTGCAGTTCGGCGCACGCCATCTTGTGCGCCTCAGAAATCCCCATAATACGGAAGATCCTCTCCATCTTCCGGATCCACTCGGCCACGGCTAACGGGCCACTCTCCCCAGTGAAACGGGGCGGATCATAGGTACGGAATCGGCTGACCACAACAGCCTAGTCCTGCTCAACTGGTGCCTGGGGATCTCTACGTGGTGCCATTCTGAAATTCTGGAAACGCTTGAATTGATTAGTATAGCCGATTAATAAATAGCCATACTACTCTTGAAATAATAAAGAAATAATATCCGAAAACACCTAGCTTGGCTAGAGTTCCGGTATACTTACACTTTCTATGTTCTGGCTCGTACTAGAGTTCTGACTTAGTCTAGAGTCCTTGGACTTAGCTGTTCTAGGGTTCTGTCTAGAGTTCTTGTCTTAGCTTATCTTTCTAGAGTTCTCCATCTAGAGTTCTTTCTTTTCTTATAGGAGGATAGTTATCTAGGCCCCATACTTGAACTGAATTTAGCACTTGCAAAACTTAAACTGAGTCAGGTGACTTACCTCGGAGTCGGCGCGGATGAGCGTGGCGTGGTCATGCTTTACTAAACTTTGAAAGTATACAGAAACGCACTCTGCGCTCTGATACCACCTCTTGTCACACCCCGCCTTACTACTAGCTTTGAAAATCAGAGTAAATTTTTTTTTTTTATTTTCGAAAGAACGTGCGAGCTGGGTTTTCGAAAATACTGACTTATTGCGGGATGTGGCAGATAAAAACTTAAACTGAAACTTGGGCTTGCCCACAGACATAATAAAACATGCAACCAAACTATCCGCTCGCGGATTATGGAATTAGACATGCATAGTCTGTACTGTCTCGCACTGTCTAGGAAAACTCGCTGGCGGAAGCATCCGAAATACGAATACATAACATGCGTACATAAACTGAATAAAATACACATGATCATAAATCTAGGACATAAAAATGCTGGTAAAATATGTCCGACTCTCATGACCACGCTGCGCCACATCTGGGCTCATCCAGCACGCTCGACTCCGCCTCCTGAAAAACATAATGGGGGCGTGAGCAAACCACTATGCTCCGCAAAGACCAGTACTGAACAAAACATCATCTATAATAACGTATCATGAAACATAAATATATAAGAGCTGAAACTGTAAACTGATCTCTGATGTCTGCTGCCAGACCTCCAAGACCGTGCCCAAGACCCCCCACTCAAAGATGCCATGCGCACATTTGGCCTAGGCCACCTGCTTTGCGCCTGCTTCCTTCTGGCTTGACTGAATGGGCAACTCTGGGGTAATCAGGGGTAGATTGGAGACCAGATTTTTTCATCTCTTTACTTTAGCTAGAAGATCCAGAAAGAACTGGGAGGATGGTGTGCCATTTTGTTCCCCATTAGCTCTCTTGTTAGCTCCGCCCATCTCACTCTATTTTAGGCCATTATCAGCCGAGTGTTGAAGCTCTTGGAGACTTTAAACACTTAAGTATATTGAGGGAAGTTGGAGAAAAATCCGAGAGGAAGTCCTAAGCCTTAGTTGCGCGCGTGCACCCGAGAAGGAGGAGGTTCGCTGTTTGGCTTGTTCCAGCCGTGTACTCTTAGTGCTTAACATCTTCCAAAGGCGAGCCATTAAGCCGTATATTATTGAGTTTGTTCCTTCAGCCATTAAGCCCCTCGGCCGAGCCATTCATCCCTAAGGCCGCGAGTGAGCTCGGGGGAGAGTCCTTAGCATCAATTCGAACTTTGAGCAAGGTAAGTGTAACAACAAATTTCGTGTATTGAATTTAAAAACACGAAAAATATTATTCAAATAAATTTCTCGAATCAAAATAATATAATGGGTTACAATCTCTAATTTCTCCTCTGATTCTTCTCACGAACAATTTTAAGTCTTGGTGAGAAATCTTCGGCTTGATCTTCTCCTTGACTTGATTTGACTTGAATTAACGTTAATCGAGGGCTTGAGAGCTTTTTCTCGAATCAAACGCCGTTATATCCCAAGAACACGAAGAACACGAATCCTTGGTCTTCGTCGCAAAGTAGATCTTGAATCTTCTCCACGCCGGTTTTGAATTTACTAACGTTATTCGGAGGCTTTGCAGCTTGTTTCCGGATTGAACGCCAGTATTGAGGTTGAATGCGCTTGAATCTTGCTTCGAATCTTCAAGAACGCCTTTGAATATTCAAGAACACATGAATCTCGTCGAGAGAATTCTCTAGAGCTCTTAAACTTTGAATATGAATTATGATGTGTGTTTATGGCTTTAGGGAGAGCCCCTATTTATAGGTGTAGGAGGGAGAACCCTACCAAATTTAAGAATCGTAGGACGCGATTTGATTGGTCCATGGTGATTCACATAAGATCTTTTAGATCCACTTAAATCTTCCAAGATTTTCTAGAAGATATGATTTATTTTCCAAGAAATAAGATTTGACACTTGGCATTATTTGATTGGTCAAGAATTAAAATATTAAAATATCAGTTAATTAACTATTTAAATTTAGGAATTAAATTTATGGAAATTCCTAAAATATAAATAGAAAATATGACTTTGAAGTGAATAAGATTTCACTCGGGCTCCTTCGACTCGGTCGGCCTCCGTACCTGCAAGAACCCAACGCCGGGAGGGGTCCCGGCGTCGAGCCTCCGACGCTCAAGTTAGAATCACCTCAGGACTCCAAATCCAAAATGTATAGTAATGAATGTAGAGAGAATGAGAGAATAGGATATCTTACCCCTCTTATATAGGGGGAGTGTACCTTATAGCCCAAGTTGGGCTTGTCCAATAGCGTCGTGCCACATGTCCTAACCATGTGTAGGCATATTCTTCAATATATTTCCTTTTTATCCATTAAGACTGGTCTAGTATGTAATATCCTATATCATCTAGTCCCCCCCACTCTGGTCGAGTCTGAATGACTCGATCTAAGAGTGAAATTCCTCTTCGAGCTGTTTCCGTCAACCTGCCACTGAGGTTGTAATTTGAATAAACCATCAACCACCAAATAGTCACCAAATCTCCGAATGAGCATCGGGACCCCAAATGAATTCTGAATGACCACTAAGGTCAAAAATCGAGAGACCCGCCACTGGGGTCGAACACCGAAAGTTGATCGACCACTGAGGTCGAAAATCGAGAGACCCACCACTAGGGTCGAACACCGAAAGTTGATCGACCACTGAGGTCAAAAGTCTAGAGACCCGCCACTGGGGTCGAACACCGAAAGTTGATCGACCACTGAGGTCTAAGCATGACAAAGCGAGAGAGGTTCGAGATGTTGGAGGAAAGCATGAAGTCCCTTGGCGATGGCCAACACGCCACTAACGAGAACTTCGCCAAGCTCGAGCTCATGGTGCACGACTTGGCCGAGCAACTCGCAAGAGTCACACGACATCCGCGGAGAAGCCACGGATCGAGGTCGACCACTGCAAGATCGAGTAGCTCCAAGTCCGACTGCGAGGACCATGATCGACAGTAGAGGCGGTCGCGGGCGTCAAACCGACGCGAGGAGAAAAAGATCGAGAGGCCGAAGCTCATGATGCCCACGTTCACGGGGACCGACCCGGACGCGTGGTTAAGCCGAGCCGCGCAATACTTCGACATCAATGACGTGACCAAATCTGAGAGAGTCAAGATAGCTGCCTACTACTTAGATGGAGAGGCGGATATATGGTGGTAATGGATCTCGCACGTTTACAAGGGCAAAGGCATGCGCATACATTGGAGAGATTTCGAGAAGGAGCTCATCACACGTTTTGGGTCTAGTGATTACTACGACTATGGCGAGGCTATCTCCCGAATACCCCAAATTGGTAGTCTTCGTGATTACCAAAAGGAGTTTGAGCGCCTTGCTAGTCGCGTGCGTGATTGTCCCGAGGGTGCACTCGTAGGCGCGTTCACGGGAGGAGTCAAGCCCGAGCATGCGGCTGAGGTTCGACTGGACAAGCCACGATCAATGAGGGCTACCATGGAGTCCGCGCGAATTTATGAGGACCATTTGGCTGCGGTCTGCAAGACGAGCCGCGGGGACAAACGCACGAAGACACGATGCGCAAGCGCAATCCCCGATCCACCACCAGAGGCTGAGAGTGAGAAGAACATGAAGGCGATGCGACCACCGAGCTACATGCGACTCCTAAGTACCGAAGAGATGCAAAAGCGGCGCGAGAAGGGGCTATGCTTCTCATGCAATGAACCATTCACGACTAAGCACCGATGCAAAGGAAAGCTAGTCTACCTACTCGAGACGTTTGACTCGAAGGAAGAGAACGAGCACGGGACGCATCTATACATGAACCCCCAAATGGAGATGATGCACATGGTGAAGGCAAAGCGAGGGCCTAAGATAATGAGGTTTGAGGCCGAGATCTTGGGGCGTAAGGTCAACGTATTGGTCAATAGTGGGTCGACCCTTAACTTCATCAACGAGGACTTTACCGCAAAGTTAGAAGTCCCAATGACCGAGGTCATGGCATTTGGAGTGAGGGTCGCAAATGGCGAGGAACTTAAAAGTTCATTGCTATAAGAAGGTATAAATACAAGTGTAGGGCGAGGAGTTGAAGTCGAACCTCTATGCGCTTGAATTGTCTGGACCCGATGTGGTGCTAGGGGTCCAATGGTTGGAGACGCTAGGGCCCGTGACGACTAATTTCAAAAACGGAACCGTGGAGTTCGAAAGGGTAAAGAAGCGAATCAAGTTGTGCACGAGTGATGAGAGAACCGAATCGGTCTAGCTGAAGAGTCTCAAGTTCATCAACGAGGACTTTACTACAAAGTTCGAAGTTCCAATGACCGAGGTCATGGCATTTGGAGTGAAGGTCGCAAATGACGAGGAACTTAAAAGTTCATTGCTATATAAGAAGGTGCCAATACAAGTGTATGGCGAGGAGTTGAAGTCGGACCTCTATGCGCTTGAATTGTCTAGACCCGATGTGGTGCTAGGGGTCCAATGGTTGGAGACGCTAGGGCCCGTGACAACTAATTTCAAAATGGGAACTATGGAGTTCGAAAGGGCAAAGAATCGAATCAAGATGTGCACGAGTGATGAGATAACCGAATCGGTCGAGCTGAAGAGTCTCAAGTTCATTATCCTTGAGGACAAGGAAATTCTTAAAGTGGGCGGGAATGATGAAGATGTGGTCATCGTCCCTTCTGAGCCCGAGGATGAGACATTTTTAAGAGGTGCGAATAGGCACGAAAGAGGTCGAGACGACTGACCGGGCTGCGCAAAAGGAGCTCGTGATGGCCGCACGACGCGTAAACACGCGATACGCGTGACGAGGCTCGTGGGGACTAAACTTGCGAGGGCAGATCGAGCGAAGGAGGGTACACGCGAGATGGCGCAGCAAGGAGATAACGAGGACTTAGCAAAGGGGTCGGGTGGTTCACAAAAGAGGATACGTGTGCGGTTCGACCACGCGATGGATGATTGGGGCCAGGGACACGGTCGACAGACCTGTGATCGGAAAGAGGTTCACGTGCCGACCACTCGTGAGCAGGACGACGCGCAGATGAGGGACCGCGCTGATGAAGGATCGTGTGTTCCGTCCAACTCAATTTGCTCGAAACCTGCGCCGATGCCTTGGTTCCTTCGCGTTAGGTTGCTAATACGCGCCAACTCGATTAGCTCGTCCCCGAGCCCCCTCTCGCCTAATCTGGCACCATCTCTCAAGACCATCATGGGTATCATCCTCGGGCTCGCCAGGGTCGAGGACCACATCTTCATCATTCTCGCCCTCTTTGAGAGATTCTTTGTCCTCAAGGATAATGAAATTGATCTCGTCAACTTCTTCGGGCTCTTCTCCTGGATCCTCAGTTTGCAACTTGACTCGCTTTCGAGCCGTCCAAATGCCATAGTGCCCTTCTTGTAGTCCGTCGTGATAGGCCCCAATGTCTTGAGCCATTGAACTCCAAGCACTATGTCCGGTCCTGTCAAAGGTAAGGCATAAAGATCAACCTTTAAGTCATAGCCTTGTGCAAATATTGGAACCCCTTTGTATAGCTCGGAACTCTTGAGTTCATCTCTATTTGCAACCTTCACAGCAAATTTCTTTATGTTCGTCACCGGCGTCTTCAATCCTTTGGACAACTCTTTGTCGATGAAATTTAGTGTTGACCCGCTGTCCACTAGCACTTCAAGCTCTTCGCCAAATACGATTGCCGTAAATCGCATCATCTTTGGACATCTCTTCTTGCTTTTGATCATATGTAGCAAGGTCTTCCGCTCGGTGTGTTCATAGTCCTCTCGATCCGGCTCATCTTCATCATATTCGAGCAAGAACACTTTCTTTCCCTCACACCTATGTCCCAGCGTGAACTTCTCATTGCAAGTAAAGCATAAGCCTTTCTCACGCCTTCATTGGATCTCCTCGGTCATAGGCCGTCGCATGTGGCTCGTGGTTCGTGCGTTATCATCGGTCGGCTTGGTCTCGGCCCGTGGGGGCGTGTCGTCGGTTGCCGCGCTCGTGCGCCATGTGTCCGTACGTCCCTTGCCTTTGTTGGCCTTACGCACCACGGCAATGTGGTCCTCGTGCTGTCGCGCGGACTCCATGGCCGCTCGGGTTGACCTTGGCCTATCCAACCTCACTTCAGCCGCTAGCTCGGCCTTAAGTCCTCCAATGAACAATGCGCTCTCAGGCCAATCTCGCACCCGACTCGCAATGCGCTTAAACTCCTTTTGGTAGTATCGGAGGCTACCATTCTGACGAATTCGGGAGAGTGCCTCGTCATAGTCATAGTAGTCACTCGTCCCAAAACGTGTGACTAACTCCTTCTCAAAATCTCTCAATCGGATGTGCTCGCCTTTGTTCTTGTATACATGTGACACCCATTGCCACCATGTGTTTGCTTCACCATCGAGATAATAAGCGGTGATCTTGACTCTCTCGGACTTGTGCACGTCATTAATCTCGAAAAATTGCATGGCTCGACTTAACCACGCGTCCGGGTCAGTCCCCGTAAACGTAGGCATAGTGAGCTTCGGTCGCGCATAGCCTCGGTCGTTTTGGTGGCGTGTTGCGCGTGATGTGCGCGTCCTCCGTGAACATCCTTCTGAGTCGTCGTGGTCGGTCCCGGGGCTGCTCGAGGCCGCGGTCAATCGCGAGGTATGACTCTTTCGTGGTCGACGCGTGATGCGTGTGAGCTGCCCGGCGAGGTCATGCACCATGAGCTCGAGTGGCGAAATTCTCATTGACAAGGTGTTGGCCATTGCCGATGGATTTCAAGCTCTCCTCCAAGGCTTCGATCCTCTCTTTGTGTGTCATCATCTCACTCTCTCTTTTTTTTTATACTCAAAAAACAAAAAAAAAATTCGAAAGAATGCAAAATAGAAAGAGGAAGATAAAGTTTAACTTAACACACGATCAATCACTCTCAATGAAAGCACCAATGATGAAGGATCGTGTGTTCCGTCCAACTCGATTTGCTCGAAACCCGCGCCGACGCCTTGGTTCCTTTGCGTTAGGTTGCTAATACGTGCGCCGACGCCTTCGTACTATGCGATAGGTGTGACGAAACTTGGATGTTGGTCCTATTTCTATCACTGTGACGAAACTCAGATGTTGGCCCTATTTCGATCACGAACTCTATGTAAACTCAAGAGAGAACACACACGAGAACTTTGAACTAAACATTCGATTTTCTATTCACTCATCCACCATTATTTCGAATGGTACATAGGTGGGTATTTATAGATACCAAATAGATCTAATCCTAGTCTAAGAAGATCTCCTAATGCAAGTAAATAAATAATTCCTAAGGCAACTAAACATCTTGTAAATAAAGACTTTCCAAACTAATAAAATACTAATAGACACATGCCTTTTATTCAAACTCCTAACCAATCTAAGACTCCTAATTGAGCTAAGTAAATCACGCCTAAATCTCTTGCTTGTTCACCAAGTCGACGCGCGCCCAAACCCTAGCCGTCCGTGTTGCACGCCGCCTCGCAAGCCTAGTCCTTGTCGCCACGGTAACGCGAGCGCGCCCTCCCCACGCGTCGCCCGTTGTGCAAGCAGCTCGACCGCGTGCCCTATCTCTCGCGTCCCCGCCACTTGCGCGGTTTTCGCGCACGCTCGATCCCTCGGAGTCACCCTCCCGCTCGCTCGATGTCTGGGGCGTCATGCCCCGTCCATTCGCATGCGTGCTGCTCACGTCCGTTTGTTCGGCCCATCACCCGCGCTCGTCCAGCGCCTCGCGTGTGACTCCAACCGTTGTGCCCAGCTCACACCCGGTCACCGTGCTCCTCATTGCTCGAGCGTCCGCCTTATCACAGCCGCCTCACGTGCACGCAGTCCACCCTACATCCACCCCTCATGCACCGTTTGCCTTAGCCTCCATTCGCCGTGCACGTCGTTCTCTTGCGCACGCCCTGCACCATTCGCCCACCTTCCCGGGCACTTTCATCTCGCACTCGTCGTCGCCCATTGCTCACATTCGCGCGCATTTTTCGTCCCGTACCTTTTCTTCACCTGGCCTAGACTCGCACGCCTCGCGGCTCAATTGCCGCGTATTGCCGGTGCGCGCGCCTTAGTGCGCGTGCACACCCTTTTAGCTCGTCCTCGAGCCCTCTCTCGCCTAATCTCGTGCCATCTCTCAAGGCCATCATGGGTATCGTCCTCGGGCTCACCAGGGTCGAGGACCACATCTTCATCACGCGCGCGTGGCGCGACGAGACACGCATGGAGCGCAGGCGGAGACGCATGGGATTCGCAGGGGCGGGCGAGCACAAGTCCTCTGTGGACTAGGAGTACTGCGCCGCCTAGGGTAAACCCACGCGACTTGAGGCGCAAGCAAGCAGACGCATGGGACGCGTGGGATGCGGGAGAAGGCCGAGACCTCGGAGAACAAGGACTAGCCGATGCGGCTAGGGTTTGGACGAGGCGCGCAGCACAAGAAGACGCGAGATCCTTCTAGATGGCCTAGGGCCGATTTTACCAAGCATATTAGGAGTCTAGTTTGGATAGGGAATTGAATAAAAGGCATGCGCCTAATTAGTTTTGGTATGACTTTCATTACTAGATATTTAGTTACCTTAGGACTTTATTTATTTCCATGCATTAGGAATTGTTCTTAGACTAGGATTAGATCTATTTAGCCTCCATAAATACTACCTATTGTCATTCGATTTTTAGAAGTTGAAGTTAATAAAAATCGTTCGCAAGAGCAAAACCGTGTGTTTAGAATTCATGAGAGTTTTATCATACAAATCGATTTGCCAAGGCTAAGACCCAAACCATCTCAAAATCATGAGAAGATAAGGCCAATAACCAAGTCGTCCACACCTATCGTCGAGAAAGAAGCATTGGCAAAGCTTAGTCCGAGACAAATGAGTTGAGGAGATACATGATTGTTCATCACCTGTGCCCCACGCCAGGGGCCTTCAGAGTTGCCAGGCTTCCAGCGCCGCGCCCGCACCATTCTCTGCGCCGCGGCACAACCCAGGCTCCGCGCCCGCGCCATTCTCTCCGACGCTGCACCCGTGCCTAGGACAACTCTCTGTGCGCGTGGCACTTCTCCGCGCCGCTGCACCAGGCCCCTCTGCTCCGTGCGGCAACACCCCTGCTCGCGCCGTGCCCACATTCTTTCACGCTGTGACTTATATGCCCATATATATACGCGAACGGGATTTCGACAAATATCTTTAATTCCCATAAACATTAACCTAATCGTTCTCTCTAAAACTTATTTCCTTCGTAATTTTCATCGTAGGACACGAATTTAGCTCGGATTTCATTATTGCTTTTGGATTTAAGCTTGTCTTTCAGATTCAACTTTGGGGATTTTATCGATCGTAAGATTATCTCTTCACTTAATTGATGAATATGAATTCTTTGATTGAAATGATTCTTTGTGTTGAATTGATTATGAGTAGCTAAATCCACAGGGATATGGGATTAATGTTTTGGAATCGTTTGTGATTGTTGTGTTCGTAGACCGTTCTTTTATGCGAGTTGATCTTTTAAAAGGGTTTTTCAATTATTACACTTGAATATTAAGAATTGTTGAAGGGTGACACTTCAATTTTCAGTTGATTTACAATTTAATTCGATTAATTCTCACATGATGTTGGTTATTATTATTGATTAGTCGGTTAACGAGCCTCTAGTCTAATTTAATCGACTCTTAGAACCGAAAGGGGAGGAGTCGATCGAAATAAGCTCGTATAAACTAGGCTTGTTCGCAACTGTATTGCCTAGGTGTTAAATGAATCGTTAATTTTCCGTTCACGTCTGTCTTCTTGTTACGAAAAGTTATTGAGGACGAATCTCTGAACGACTAGGTTACCAGAATCATTTAGCCGAATGATCACTTACCCGATAATTGCAATTCGAACCAAAACGGATATCCCTGACTCCTTTAATCTTGCTTGTTCATCGTCTTGCTTTGATATTTCTATTTTCTTTATTTGAATTTTTGTAGTTAATAATCAAAATCCAATCTTCTGAATTAGAATGTTTAGGAATTTGATTTCTCCTTTTTATGTTTGCATAATAATCCGGCTAACCTTCCTCGTGAGATCGACCCGGGGAACTAATCCTTTGATTCGGTATTCGGTAATAACATAATTTGCTATGACATTGATGAACGAGAGATCACAAGAGATCAACCACCTTGAAAAAGTGACCGGACCTGGGCCCGAGGGACGGCCGGCGGCACCGGGAAGAGCCCAGTAGCTGGTGGAGGTTGTTTTTACGTGTTGGACAAGCAGTACAATATCTATCAGGATTCTGCTGCAGTGGGAGTTCCAATTGGACAAGGAAATAAACTGACAAGGTTTCCTTGTTTAAGGAGACTCAATAATTAATGGCCAAAAGAGTGGATTTATTTATTTAAATTTCTTATGCCATTATTTATTTATTTATTTATGCATGTTAATTAATTATTGTTTTTGAATGGGATTAATTTAGAATTGCATGAATAAGTGTGCATGTTAATTAATAATTACTTTTGCATGAGATTAATTTAGAATTGCATGAATTATTATGCACATTAATTAATTATTGCATTTGCATAGATTAATTTAGAATTGCATCGATAATTAAAAATCTTTATTAAATAATACTAAGTTTGATGTAACGCCCCGATCAAAAATAATATTAAGAACAGTTTCACTGCTCGACTATAAATGAAATCCGTAATTTTCAGAAATTCTAAGTTATGTTTAATATGATAAATGATCAATTATGTTAGATTATTTCCTAAGTATGATAGATCATTCTTTGGAATTTTTCTACATCATGTTAAGATCAATTCATTAATTTTTATTGATAAGTGATATCAAGTCGACTCGAGATTTTATTTGGTCTCAAGCCCTAATCTTGCCACAAGTATAGTCTAGCCCTAGTAGCAATACTTAGAATATTTTTTCTAAGTGTTGGAGCGTGCCAAGTCAAGCCTTGAACATTGCATTCTCGAGCCCTAGCATTTACCCGAGCTCACTCGTGCCAAGAACTCGCGCCGAGCCTTCCCTCGCCCAAGGTTCGAGTCGAGCCATGCCCTATGCTTAGATGAGTATTAGGTCACTTCTTAACATTTTTCTATCCAAAAATCCATCCAAGGGTCAGCAACATCATCGGCCCGAACAAGGAGACGCACAACCCGGGTCCAGCAAGCAGGCCGCGCCCAGCAGGCCGCGTCCAGTGCCGCGCTCCCAGGCCCAAGGCGCCCAGGGCCAGCACGCCCAGGCCCAGTGCTGGCAGCGTGACAACCCACCTTCTTGAGCCCAATTCTTGAAATTCCGGCCCAATTCCTTCATGAACCAAGAGCTGCGTGTGTTAAAGACTTAATGAAGATTAATTTGAGCTAAGATGACCCTAACAAAGTTTAAGAAAAGTCAACTTAGCATGGGTGCAAAGTGAAGTGGTGGGCAAACTAATATTTTATTCATATATGGAGTCTTTGTCCCCCAAGCATGCTCCAGACCTGACCAGACCTCTTTTGTCCCCCATAATGGTCTGAAAACTCCTCCAAAAACGTGCTAAGTCCACCCCAAACCTTGGCCCCAATTCTTGAAATTCCGGCCCAATTCCTTCATCAACCAAGAGCTGCGTGTGTTAAAGACTTAATGAGGATTAATTTGAGCAAAGATGACCCTAATAAAGTTTAAGAGAAGTCAACCTAGCATGGGTGCAAAGTGGAGTGGTGGGCAAACTAATATTTTATTCATAAATGGAGTCTTTGTCCCCCATGCATGCTCCAGACCTGACCAGACCTCTTTTGTCCCCCATAATGCTCTGAAAACTCTTCTAAAAACGTGCTAAGTCCACCCCAGACCTTGGCCCCAAGTTTCATGTGCATGGGAGGGTAAAGACCACTTATTTTGTCCCATTTGACCACGACCTTGTGCACTCCACCCCACCAACTATATAAGACTAATTCTTCAGCCTTTTTAGCTCTTTAACACTTCAAATGCTCGAACACTTAGTGAGGAATTGAGAGATAAGTCGAGAGCCTCCCTCCAAGCCCTTCACGCGCGCGAGCAAGCCAGAGAAGAGGAGTTCACAAGGTCCGGCCATTTTCACGCAAGTTCTCACCAGGCTTATCATCTTCCAATTGTTTCTTGGATTTTTATAAGTCTTTTGAGTTCGTCAAAGCTCAGCCATTTCACCCAAGTCGAGCCCTTGTCCCCCAAGACCGCGAGCAAGCCCTAGCAACCATTTTCGCATTTCGGTGAAGGTTAGCTCGAGCTATCATTTTTGCATTTTCGCGTTTTAGCCCTATCTATTTATGATATCTTAAGATTTTTCATGAAGAAAAATCAAGCAATGCACGTGAGATTTCATGATTTTCGAATTTTAAGAGTTAAATGCCTTAAAATCGGATTTTTAGTTGCATGCATGCCTAAGTCGAGTTTGATAGCTTAATCCTCCTTATATATCATGAGATTGATGGTGTATAAATTTGAGCATGTTTGGAGTTCGTTTGTTCGGTCAACTTGTTCATGATTTTTGGGCATTTTTCACTCCCGAGCCATAATGTTATGCATGCGAGTATATGCTATTATTTCAGCCTCATTAGTCATATTTTATTTTGCTTAATACTTGCCATTTATCATAAGTTCAAGAATGACTAGTTGGTTCGGTGACTTAGTGCTCGTACGTGCCTTATCGGCCCTACCGAGCCACATGCATATTGACCGGAGGTCTCATAACATTTTCTCACATTTTTATGCCTATTGTATCATGTTTAAGTGATATATGTTGCACGTCCCCGAAAAAGTAGCCGGATGGCCGGCAAGGGCCGACTATGGTCACTGGCCGCGCATACCGCGCGCGCTGTGCCCGGCTGATGAAGGATCGTGTGTTCCGTCCAACTCGATTGCTCGAAACCCGCGCCGACGCCTTGGTTCCTTCGCGTTAGGTTGCTAATATGCGCGCCGATGCCTTCGTACTTCGCGATAGGTGTGACGAAACTCGGATGTTGGTCCTATTTCTATCACTGTGACGAAACTCGAATGTTGGTCCTATTTCGATCACGAACTCTATGTAAACTCACGCGAGAAAACACACTAGAACTTTGAACTAAACGTTCGATTTTCTATTCACTCATCAACCATTATTTCGAATGGTACTGTAGCGCCCCGTTTATTATGGATATTTTGGGATTATTTATTATTATTATTATTATTATTATTATTATTATTATTATTCATTGTTTTCTATTATTATTATTATTATTATTAAATGTCTAAATGTATATTATTATTATTATATAATTAATGTGTGTAGTGTATATATAAATATTATCCGAATTTTGTTTTAATTGTCGTTCGATCAACCGAGCTAGTTTTATTGTCGGAATAAATCGAGCCCGAGAACCCAAAATCGATCCTTATTATTTTCATCCCAAAAGAGCTAAATATTCTGGCCTCTTTGTTCAAATATTATCGGCCCGTTAAAGCCCTTTTATTCATTTTCGGCTCCATGTTATGTAAATAATTCCTAAGTTGATTTGGTAAGATTCTGTGAAATTAAATCAGCCATTATAAGTTTAATTCTCGGCCCATAAACTCAAGAATAACCGGCCTTTGTTAATTGCATTTGTGGCACCAATTTATTTGATTGAGAATCAAATAATTTCTAGCATTTTTTGTCGTATTTTTGTGGGACTAAAAATCTGATCTAAGGGCTAATAATTCATCTCTTTTCTACGCCTTTTAAAAACCTATGTGGAGTAGTAAAAAAAAAAAATATTTTTGTTCCTTAATATTTTTCTCCTCCCTCAAGCAAGAGATTTTGTTTTCTCTCTTCCATATATTCGCCGCCACCCTAAGACTTTCGCAACACCTCTCATCGCCTCTAACATCCATCATCACCATCGAGAAGTTCTATTCATCTCAGCCCCGTGGCACTTTTTCTTTTCGCCGACGACGCACCAACGAGCAGACCTTAGCGAGGAGCAGGCCACGCGAGCGAGCAGCAGGTCTTGTCCTTGTTGTTGACAAGCGACCCTCGTCAGTCCCTGTAAACGACCCGCGACCCCGTTCAGCTCTCTTTCGACCCATTTTTCGAGCGTCTATTCCGAGAACGGTATCGAGGCTTGAACCCCGTCTCATTTATTTTCGTGTTATGTATTAGTGTGAATTGTTATATATTATCAAAGCAAAATATGTAATAATTCAAGTGAAATCGTAAATTTTATTTTTCTATCGTGTTAATAAGACCGAGTTGGACCTCAGACAACGTGTTTCGATATATTAATGCTTAAGTCTTAAATTAGTGATATCAAGGCTTTCTTAACGTGATATTTATGTGATCTCAAGGCTATGTTGTTATTCGAATGTTTCAAGTCGTTAAAGGCATGAAAACCTATTTTTCGCGCCTCAGTTTGCACTCAATTTTTGTCGATCAAGAAGCTGTTTCTTGGACAAGTGATTTTCATGAGCTTTGTAGTGCTCTGAATAAATTTTTAGTGAGTTTTGGAATTTCTTGATTTTGAGTTAAAATGAATTTTATATGATTTTTCGAATTTAAGAATGCAAGCAGTTTTTATGAACTCGGGCTGAAATTGTGAATGTAATTCTAAGCCATTTTTGCTGGTCATAATGTGCCATGAGAATGTGTTCTTTATGAAACACAAAGTACTTGTTATAAACTTTTATTAGGAGTTGGAATCATGCAATTTGAGGTTTTGGTTGATTTTATATGATTTTACTAAGTTGAGTTTGATCCCAGGATTTTGAATAGTGGCTGTGTACATGCATAGAATGTAAGCTCTGTATTGGTGTCTTTAGGGTGTTTAAATGTAAAAATGCTCTGCATAAAATTTGTAGCTTTCTTTTTGTAGTATTCTGTAGATTTTGAGTTTGATTGGTTTGGGGTTCTATAACTTGAGTTGTTATCATTTTTCTGAAGGGCTGTATGTTGTGCACATGCATCTTCGGACTGCAGCATTGTTTTGTGTTGTGATTGATTTATCTATATGCCGATGACTGAATTTGCTAGCGTTGTCTTCATAAAAAATGTAGCTTTATTGATTGTCTTTCTAAAGGTACCTGATTCATATTTTTATCATAACTGTAGCTCGAATAATCCTCAAAATACTGCCACCCTATTTGAACATTTTGACTGCACACTTTTTCGAATGTTTTCTGTTTTATCATGTGGATAATAACCTCGTATGATTTTAAGTTGTTCATGAAAGTTGTAGATATATGTCTTAGGAATCATATGCCACTGGTTTCACGTTATTTCGAGTTATGTGCCGTTAGATGCATTCATTTAAAAATCGCTGCGCATATCATAATTCATAAAATCATTAGTTGATTCCGGAAATGGCACTCTGTCGAGACACACGATTATATGACCTAAGTGATATATTTCTTGATCCTTGTAGTAAGTGTGATCCTTAAAGGTTCTTAATGTTAGAAGTTAAGCAAGCCAAGGTATCCAACAACCGAAAAGACTTAAACATAAAATGTTTTCAAAGAAGGCAAGCAAGGCGAAACCAAGCGAGCTAGTTTTCAAAGTTTAAATATGTGTATAAGACTAGCGAGAATAAGATAAGCTTTTGTAAGGTTCTAAGACAAGTCCCAACGAATGTAGGTAGTTGAGGAATCGAGCCTCGACCTACACCCCTTGCTTGTCCAGTTTTCAACCCGGAAATCCAGGTGGGTTTTATTTAAAAATTAACTATGCCTATGTGTTTATTTGTTTGAATGTGTTAAACCGGTATGATCTAAGTATGTGTATGAGCATATAGCCTATCGATAGCCATCGGTACGGTTGTCCCCGTAGATACGGTTACCCTTATGAGGTAAATCTCCTTAAGTCCTTAGATAAGGCCGTGTCCTTACGTGGCACGCACTCCCGTATTATATATATGGTACGGCTAAGCGTAGATGTGCACATGAGTGAGCCATAGCGATGGAAAGGGTCATATACATGACTAGAGATGGGACATTATTCATTATTGTTTATGTTCATGCTGCGACCATACCATATTAACATATTCTGAGTTATTCATATGCATAGTGTGAGTAAGATAGTTAACTGTACTCACTCCTACCTGCTCGTAACTGATGCAGGTTAAGCAGTTGGCGGGTGACGAGACAAGACGGGTGGTGGTCATGCTTTTATGGCTTATTTATTTACTTCCGCTCATTAAGGAACTCGTGTTGAGATATCTTGCTTATATCGTTTGAACTTGGAATTATGAATTATCTTTATGATTTGGAACTTAATGAATGCTAGTTTCACTTACGATTTATTATTCGTGAATTCAGTCCTTATCTAATGTGTTGCCATTTTTGGATAAAAGTTTTATGTAAAAGAAGTAGCGTCCACTAAGTTTGTATTTAATTGAGATTTGCAAAAATTTATTGTGATTTTTATTAAATAAATTCGATAAATATTTCAAAATAAAGTGGAGCGTTACAGTTTGGTATCAGAGCCAGTCTGCGTTTCTGTAGACTGGTTTATATGTGATTAAGTGTTTAGATTTCGAATTATGACCACTCGCCTTCGTCTCGCTGCGCCAGCTCAAGGTACGAATTATTGGTTTTGTTTACTTTATCTGGGGCTTAGGAATCTATCCACCATTGAATGATTTTGAACTCTAGTGTTTCACGGCGAACTCTAGATTTCCTATATTTATTTTAATTGTGTTTTGGTGTTAAACTTTTCCAGCTTGTTCTATGTAGAACCATGGCCACTCGTAATCGCAATGCTCACAACCGTCAGCAAACCCCACCTCCATCTCCACCTCGCCAGCAGACCCCGCTCCAGCCATGGATTTTCCCCGACTCATTGTCCAGTTTCAGGGCATGCATACGCCCACTTTCTCGGGGAGTGAGGCCCCCACTGCTGTGCTCGAGTGGATGAAGGAGCTTGATAAGATCTTTGTCTCTTCCCTGTAGACAGCGAGTAGCTCTTGCTGCCTTCCAGATGAAGGCAGATGCTTCTGACTGGTGGGTTGACCACTGGGCTCGGAGGCCATAGGCTGAGCTCAATGCCCTCACCTGGGAGCAGATGAAGGCAATGGTTCATAGCAAGTTCCTTCCCCAGAGTTTTTGGGATCGCATGGAGCACGAATTCTACCATCTTCAGCAGGGCAGTACCAGCGTGGACGACTACATCCGCACTTTCACCCGAATGTGCCTTTTTGCTGGTGATTCTGTGAGCACCGATGAGAAGAAAGCCAATAAGTTTCTGAAAGGGCTGAATCCGAGAATCCGTGAGTTAGTTGGGAGTCACGGACTGTTGTCTTATGCCGACACCGTCAGTCGGGCTCAGAGAGTTGAGAGCTTAATCCTTCCGGCGGATCCTGTTCCTTCTGTTTATCATGCTACTCAGCCTGCCCAGGCTGTACCTCCTCTCATCCCGCCTTTGTCTTATCAGCCGCCGCTCATTGCTCAGACGCCTTATCCTTATCCGATTTCGTATGCTTCAGCTCCCCAACCCTCTAGCTCCGGCAAGAGGAAGAGCGACCATCATAGCAAGAAGAAGGGGAAGAAGAGAAACGTTGAGGGGCGTGACAACCGACCCAATCAGTTTCAACATCCGAGGTGTCCCAAATGCGGCAGATCTCATCCTGGAGAGTGCTTAGCAGGCCAGCACATCTGTTACAACTGCTATCACCACGGCCACTTCTCCACTGCTTGCCCCGAGCCTAAGAGGCTGCAGCAGCAGCCTTACCAGCACCAGCAGCAGCTTCTCCCACCGCCACCTCATCATCATCAGCAGCAGCAGCAGGCCAGACAGCCCCCACCGCATCAACAGAGGACTGGAGGCCACGCTCGCGCCTACACCCTCGCCCACGACGAGGCCGCCAACAATGCAGGTACCATGTCCGGAATGCTTTCAATATCCAACGTGCCTATCTTTGCGTTATGTGATAGTGGGGTGACCCATTCTTTTATTTTGTCTCGCTGTCTTGAGGCCTTATCTATCTCTGATGTGTGCAAAGTTGATCTCCTCGAGGTTAGCCTAGCCTCAGAAAAAATTATTATGTCTGACTCGTTGGTTCGTGACCTTCATATTACTATTGGTGACCGTGTTTTGAACGCCGATGCGTATGTTCTTGAAATGCGAGACTTCGACGTGATCTTGGGCATGGACTGGCTCACTCATTATCGAGCCGATATCCGGTGCCAGGAGCATGAAGTCACCCTCTTCCCTGTTTCCGATCAGCCTGTTGTCTTTTATGGGGTGAAGACGAGGATGTGCCTCGAGTCATTTCTTCTTTACAAGCTAGGAAGAGCCTATCTAAGGGTAGCTGTCAAGGCTATCTCATTCCTTTGGTGTCCAATGACGCTGATGAGCATACTCCCGAGAGAGTATCTATTGTCTGCGAATATCTCGATGTCTTTCCCGACGAGCTTCCCGGAGGACCGCCCAACCGTCAAGTTGAGTTCACCATCGACTTAGTGCCTGGAGCTGGTCCCGTTTCTAAGGCCCCCTATCGTATTGCGCCGAATGAGGTTCAAGAGCTCAAGGCCCAAATCCAAGAACTACTCAAGCTCGGTTTCATTCGACCGAGTGTTTCTCCGTGGGGTGCGCCCGTCCTATTCGTGAAGAAGAAAGACGGATCCATGCGCATGTGCATTGATTATCGCGAGCTTAACCATCTGACGGTTAAGAACAAGAGCCCTCTTCCTCGTATTGAGGATCTCTTTGACCAGCTGAGAGGAGCCAGCGTCTTCTCGAAGATTGATTTGAGGTCTGGCTATCATCAGCTGAAGATCCGGGAGTCGGATATCTCTAAGACTGTGTTCCGTACCCGATATGGCCACTACGAGTTTGTGGTAATGCCGTTCGGACTCAGCAATGCGCCAGCAGTATTCATGGACCTCATGAATAGGGTCTTCCATCCTTATCTAGACCAGTTCGTTATCGTTTTCATCGACGACATTCTGGTCTATTCCCGGGACATCGACCAGCACAAGGAGCATCTGAGGATTGTGCTGGAGACTCTTTGCAGCGAGAAGCTTTATGCCAAGTTTTCAAAGTGCGAGTTCTGGCTGGATCGTGTGTCATTCCTTGGCCACATTGTGACAGCTAGAGGCATTGAGGTGGATCCCGGCAAGATCGAGACGGTGAGCAAGTGGGATACACCAAGGAGTGCTAGCGACGTTCGTAGTTTCTTGGGGTTAGCATGATACTACAGGAGGTTCATCGAGGGCTTCTCAAAGATAGCCCAGCCACTAACCAACCTTACGAAGAAGTCCGTGAGGTTTATATGGAGTCCGGAGTGCGAGAGTAGTTTCCAGGAGCTGAAGAGGAGACTTACTACCGCACCAGTCCTTTAAATACCCGACCCTACTTTGGAGTTCACCATCTATAGTGATGCTTCGAAAATGGGTTTGGGTTGTGTTCTCATGCAGCAAGGGAAGGTTGTAACTTCTGCTTCGAGGCAGTTGAAGCCTCACGAGCAGAACTACCCCACTCATGATTTCGAGTTAGCTGCTGTTGTCCATGCCCTGAAGATTTGGCGGCACTACCTCTATGGAGGCAGGTGTGAGATCTTTACCGATCACAAGAGCTTGAAGTATATTTTTACTCAGAGTGAGCTCAATATGCGCCAAAGGAGATGGCTTGAGTTGGTCAAGGACTACGATTGCACAATTAGCTACCATCCCGGGAAAGCTAATGTAGTCGCCGACGCGTTGAGTCGGAAGAGTCATGGCCAGTTGTCTTGCTTATTCACCATGCAAGATGTCCTAGTTCGGGAGTTCGAGCGACTGCAGTTAGAGGCAGTGGAGTCGACTTCGGCAGCCGGGGGTATGTTGACCTCCTTGGTTGTGGGACCGACTCTTCGTAAGAGAATCGTCGCCGAGCAACCGAATGATCGTTTCCTATGCCGGATGAAGGAGTTGATGGAGGTCGGCAAGGTTGGAGGATTCGCAGTTGCATCTGATGAAGCCTTGGTCTTCGAGGGAAGACTATGTGTTCCGAAGGTGTGGGAATTGCGAAGGGAGATTCTGACGGAAGCCCATAGTGCCCCGTACACTATCCATCCTGGTAGCACGAAGATGTACCAGGACCTCCGGAAATCGTTTTGGTGGCGGGGTATGAAGAGGCAAGTGGCTCGTTTCGTAGACGGTTGTTTGGTGTGTCAGCAAGTGAAGGCTGAAATCAGAAACCGAGAGGGCTGTTGTAGCCACTGGAGATTCCCATGTGGAAATGGAAGTGACTCTCGATGAACTTCTTGGTGGGATTGCTGAGATGAGCATGTGTATGCAGTAGATGACCATGTCCTTCTGAAGGTCTCGCCCATGAAGGGTGTGATTCGCTTCGGAAAGAAAGGGAAGCTTCGGCCTCGCTACATCGGACCATTTGAGATCCTTGCCCGAGTCGGGGACTTAGCTTATCGGCTTGCTTTACCACCTAGCTTGTGTTAGAGTAGGGTACCCGGCGTTCCAATCTAATTGGACGTATTCTACTTGTAAATACAGTCTATTGGAATTATATTATGAATAAGGCATTTCTTTATCTTAAGAGAAAGCATTTATCTTATAATTGCACTTAAGATAAAATCCCTAGATCACTTATGGTTATAAGGTATGGTTGCGCATAGAGATGGTGATCATGGAACATACCTTGAAAGCCGTGATCTTAAATACAGTTCCAAGTCGATGGATGTTTCGAGATGGGATATCGAATAATCCATAAAAGACTTGCACATAGTTTGTATGCTTGTTGGACAAGAATGTTGCATTCCATCAACATTAGCGTAAGACGTAAGTACATTTATGTGGGTGCTTGTTAGAGAACAAGTTCACTGAACATGACCGTATGAAAATTCTTAATGAAGAATTTATTCAGTCGAATAAGAATTTTCATGTTACAATAGTACATGACTAATCCTAAGACTTGAGGCACAATGGTAACTTTGTGCATATTACATTCTACTTTGATTTATCCTTTTGGTAGCTAGCACTATCGTTTAAAGGGATAAGTTGGGTATTATGTTAATATGTATGGAAGTTTGTTAGTGGCCAATAAAGGATTCGACACTTATGAAGATAAGTGAATTTCCTATGTGTTTCATAGTTATTAATCCAAAGTCCTTGGCCAAGGCAGAGATGAATAGTGATTCATAACCGGGTTAATAAACATGAAATAGAATCATAGTTATTAAGTCAATTTGGGTTTCGACAAAATCATACCCAAGACTTAATCGGGAAATTAGATGTCGAAAGGATTTTACATGTATGGAGTTGTAATCGGAATAGGTTTACTCGCTATTCACTTAATACTAGATTCATGATACTTGCTAGGTGTTACCATGATATGTGGGTTCATGAATTAAGGGGTTAATTCTTGAATAAGAGTTAATAAGATTTAACTCAAATTACAAAGTGTTGTAAACCCACTACTAGTATTAATAGTGAACCTAAAAGGTCACACTAATTATGAACAAAGGTAAAGATTGTATTTCTAATGGTTAGAATTAATTGATAAATATCTAATTTGATTAGATGTCAATTAAAGGAATATATTAATCAATAAGATTGATTAATTACATTTTGGATATTACTTTAGTAATTAAAGTAATTACTAAATTAATAAAGTTGAATTTTAAAATAGGATTTTAAATTTCAAATCCAAAATAATAATAATATGATTATTATAATATGGATGAAAATTGGGAAATGAATATAATAATAAAGTCTTGGAATAGATTCTCAAGATTTATTATTATATTATTATTTTTATCTTTAAATATGATTTAAGGATTAAAATAATAAAATGAATATAATAAATGGTGGTTAGATGGTTGTTTGAACTACTTAACATTGTTTATTATATATAAAGTCAATAGTTAGTAATATGATTTTTAAATAAAATCAGATTTTATTTAATATTACTAAATATTGATTATTTTATGCTAAAATGTTTAGTATAAATAGATGCAAAATGTTTGCAAATTATGCTAAGTGATTTTGTGAGAAATTCAAAGAGAGAAGAAAGTGTTCTTCATATATTTCAAGAAAGTGTTCTTGGAAATTCCCAAATTATATATATATATATATATATATTCCTATACGAGAAAACCGAGACATTCCTACTAGCGAAGGAAGGTAGTCGGAACCGGGCTTCATAGGGTGGATACGATTAGAGGGAAGACACTTGGATTCCTCAAGCGAGTAACCTCAATCCGTTGACGTTACAAACCGGGAACCGATTCCCACAATCCACTTCGGTTAAATTGAAGGAGTTCAAGAACTACTCGGTAAATACTATTTATTTGTATTTGTATTTACTTTATTATAACAAATCAAAATTTGTATGTGATGCATGTTTTAAAGATGACGATCAGTTAATTCGCAATTAGTATGTACGGGTGTTGTATTTATTCGATAAATACTTACTTTGAAAAATTTTAAATTCCGCTGCTTAAAGCCCGTACGGTACTATCGAACCCAACAGTGGTATCAGAGCCACGGTTATCGTCTTTAAAACAGATTTTGATTTGTTAAGACTTATGAGATAAGCAATATAATTAATTTTTTATATGATAAAAATATTAATTATAAAATTAAAAATCGTTTTTAAGCCACACGAGTCGTGTGACCTTGTCACACGAGTCGTGTGGCATGAAGAAAAATTTTGATTTTAGCTTCGTGATTTTCACACGAGTCGTGTGACCTTGTCACACGAGTCGTGTGAGCTCACACGAGTCGTGTGACGAGCCACACGAGTCGTGTGAGTCTGGGAAAAATTTTGATTTTCAATTCGTATTTTTCACACGAGTCGTGTGATAAGATCACACGGGTCGTGTGACCCTCACACGAGTCGTGTGACTCATAAATTGATATTTTATGTTCATTTCATTAGATGAATGTTTTAGGGATGATCATGAGCCTCATATTCATTATGTTTGAATGGATGTTTTCATTTTCAATATGATTGAATGAATGAATGGATGTTTAATTATGTTTTCAATATGATTGAAGAAATGTAATTTATCGAGACCTGCGAGTCTCTTGAGATGAAATTTGTAAAATTTTAAATTTTGTATCGTTAGAGATTAGATCAAGGTGGAGACCGTTCGATGACAAAGGCCCACGCATGTGTGGGTAATTTTACAAGTTGTAATCTCGAAGGCCTGTGCTTGTACGGGTAGATAGAATAAATGTAATAGAAGTAGTTCTGCTATTTGTTTTATCACGTACATATGCATAGATCCATTTTGGCTCGAATGGATCGAATAGGAAAGGACATGATCATCCCACCATGCATTAGATGTATGTTAGGTTTATTCACGCTTTCGTTTCATTAGATGACTGAAACTGGTAAATAAACGTAAAGATGGTAATCGATGAGATCAAGGAACCCAAACGGATTAATTTGATTAATTCCATATCAAATCAATAATGGATAAAAATAAGTTGGAACTTATTAATCCAGGCCTTCCATCAAAAGTAGATGACATGAGATGCTACGATGTTTTATCATTGGCCACGAGTCGTGGGATGATTCTATGTCGAAAGCTGTGAACTCTATTAAATATATTGATATTCGTGAGATGGATTCCTCTTTGTGTTGGCCATGAGTCGTGGGACACTCTGGTGGGCTGTTATCATGAAAGTTTTGATGGGTTTGATTTGACACCGAGTAATATATATGGAGTCATAAAATTGAGGTATATAAAGAAAGGTGAGGCAAAACATCTTGAAGGTTGTATAGAGATACAATTGTCAAAAAGTTGACTACCGATAAAATTGTTTCATGGTGGCATCATAAAATTGGGACATGAAATATTTTTATTGGACTTCAAGCCCACTATGAAAATAATGATTTTCATAATTATAATGAGGTTCTAATTAAATTAGTGGGAGACATTTAATGTTAAAGACCTAATATTAAATGAATATAAATTCCATAGTCTAATTATTTTCTGCTTCGTTTGTTATTTTTGTAGATCAAACTACTAAAATGGCTAAGAATCCAATCGCGAGTATCCTTGATCATAATAAATTAACTGGTCCTAACTTTAATGATTGGTTGAGGAACCTAAAGATTGTTCTTCAGTCTGAGAAGCGAGAGTATGTTTTGGAAACAGCTCCTCCTCATCCACCGGAGGATCAGACTGCTGAAGAGTATGGAGCCTACTTGCGTCATGTTGATGACAATCTCCAAGCTCGGTGCTACATGCTAGCATCAATATCTAATGAGCTACAGAGACAGAACGAATTACTGAATAATGCTTCTGAAATCCTAACTCACCTGCAAGAGTTGTATGGTGATCGGACGCGACAAATTAGATATCAGATATCTAAAGAGCTTTTCAGGTGTCGTATGACCGAGGGCTCTTCAGTTCATGATCATGGACTGAAGATGATAGCTCTTGTGGAAAGACTCGAATCACTTGGAGTCATTATGGATAATGAACTCTATGTGGATTTATTGTTGCAATCTCTGCCAGCGTCATTCGATAACTTTGTCGTTAACTACAACATGCATAATATGGAAACTGATCTTCCAGGATTATTAAACATGTTGAAGACGGCTGAGTCCACCATTAAAAAGGACAAGCCGGTACTTCTTGTTGGATCCACTTCCGGATCAAAGGCTACTAAGTCTAAGAAAAGGAAGAGGAAGGGAAAGGTTCCCAATAAGCCCAACAAGAAGGCATATAATGATAAAGGGAAGAACAAACAGAAGGTTAATTCTCAGGCCGATCATGAATGTTTTCATTGTGGCAAAACTGGGCACTGGAAGAGGAACTGCAAGGAGTATCTTGCTAGTCTGAAAAGTTCAGGTATTTATTTTGTTGAAGTTAACTTGTCTGTTAACGATTCTTCTTGGGTATTGGATACCGGCTGTGGCTCACATATTTGCAATGATTTGCAGATGATGGCAAGAAGTAATATGCTAGATGGTGAAGAAACAATCCTAAGGATGGGCAATGGGGCAAGAGTTGCTGCTAAAGCTATTGGGACTGTTTATCTAGCATTGAATAATGATGTAAAGATTTGTCTATCAAACTGTTTGTATGTTCCGGATTTAATAAAAAACATTATTTCTATTCCAATATTGGATAAGGAAGGTTTTAAGTTTGTCATTGAAAATGGAAAATGTTCTATTTTCAAAGACACAACTTTTATTTATTCTGGAAATTTGACAAATGGGTTGTATACCATTACACCACAAAGTCCCATCCTAACCATTCAACAAAATAAAAGGAAATTAGATAATCATAGTTCATTCACAATTTGGCATGCTAGATTAGGTCATATATCCGAAAAACGGATTCACAAATTGGGACCTAAACTCGACCTTAGGGGAGAGGATAGGTTGCCTACATGTGAGTCATGTCTTAAAGGTAAAATGACTAAATCACCATTTGTTGGACAAGTGGAGCGAGCTAAAGGTTTGTTGGATTTGATCCATACAGATGTTTGTGGACCACTAAACGTTAGTGCAATGGGGAACTATCACTATTTCATAACCTTCACTGATGATTATTCACGGTATGGTTATGTTTACCTATTGAGGTACAAATCTGAAGTATTTGAAAAGTTCAAAGAATTCAGAAATGAAGTGGAGAAACAAATTGGTAGAAATATTAAAGTTCTTCGATCAGATCGAGGAGGTGAATATTTGACTAATGAGTTTCTTGATTATTTAAAAGATAATGGGATTGTCTCACAGTGGACGCCTCCTGGAACTCCACAACTCAATGGGGTTTCAGAAAGGAGGAATCGAACATTGTTGGACATGGTTCGATCGATGATGAGTACCACTGATCTACCTCTTTCATTCTGGGGCTATGCCTTAGAAACAGCAGCATATATTTTGAATAGAGTGCCAAGTAAAGCTGTACCCAGCACACCTTATGAGATATGGTGTGGTAAATCACCCTCATACAAATATTTACGAGTATGGGGTTGTACTGCTTATGTAAAGCAGTTAGTGGGAGGTAAGTTGGATATGAGATCCATCTTATGTAAATTTGTGGGGTATCCTAGAGAGTCTATTGGATACTATTTCTATGATCCCTCTGAACAAAAGGTGTTTGTTTCGAGGAATGCTGTATTCTTAGAGAAAGATTTTATCTCAAAGAATAGCGGAGTCATAGAACTTAATGAAGAACAACCACAAATTCCACTAAGTACCACGGAAAACATACCAGTAGAGACTGGACCATCTAAAACACAACCTCTTCGGAGATCCGAAAGGGTTTCTAGGGCGCCTGAAAGGCTATACCTATTGTCAAAAGACAATGAAGAGGGATTCCTTTTGGATAATGATCCAATAAGCTATGATGAGGCAATGTTGGACATTGACTCAGATAAATGGCAAGAAGCTATGCAATCCGAAATAGATTCCATGTATTCAAACAAAGTATGGACTTTGGTTGATCCACCACAGGGTATTGTACCCATAGGTTGTAAATGGGTTTACAAGCGAAAACGTGGTGTAGATGGAGAAGTAAATACTTTTAAAGCAAGACTGGTTGCTAAAGGTTATACTCAAAAACAAGGTGTTGATTATGAGGAAACTTTTTCACCAGTAGCAATGCTTAAATCTATTCGGATATTGCTAGCCATAGCTGCGTATTATGACTACGAGATATGGCAAATGGATGTGAAAACTGCTTTTCTTAATGGAAATATTAAGGAAGACATTTATATGAAACAACCGCAAGGTTTCATATCCAATGGGAGTGAACAAATGGTTTGTAAACTTCAAAGGTCTATTTATGGACTTAAACAAGCTTCGAGGAGTTGGAATATTCGGTTTGATGAAACGATCAAAACGTTTGATTTTCATAAGAATCCGGATGAACCATGTGTTTATAAGAAGGTTAGTGGGAGTGCAGTTACATTTGTTGTTCTATATGTTGATGACATCCTACTCATTGGGAATGATGTAGGGATGTTGCAGTCAACTAGGACATGGTTGTCAAAACAGTTTTCCATGAAAGACTTGGGAGAAGCATCCTTTATCCTAGGGATAAAAATCTATAGGGATAGATTTAAACGGATGATCGGACTATCCCAGTCGACGTACATAAATAAGGTGCTACAACGGTTTAGCATGGAAGAATCCAAACGAGGATATATTCCAATGAGTCATGGGATTTCTCTTTCTAAGACGATGTCTCCAAAGACACCTGAAGAAAGAGAACGGATGAGTCATATACCTTATGCATCAGCTATTGGTAGCATTATGTATGCAATGTTATGTACAAGACCTGATGTGGCTCATGCACTTAGTGTAACGAGCAGATATCAGTCTAATCCAGGTGAAGAACACTGGAAAGCCGTTAAGATGATTCTTAAGTACTTACGAAGGACTAAGGATATCTTTATGGTATACGGCAATGGAGAACTGAAACTAGAAGGCTTTACTGATTCTGGTTTTCAGTCCGATAAAGACGACTATAAATCCATGTCTGGATACTTATTTACTCTGAATGGAGCAGCAGTTAGTTGGAAAAGTTCCAAACAAGAAACAATTGCTGACTCTACGACAGAGGCTGAATATATTGCTGCATCTGATGCTGCAAAAGAAGCTGTTTGGATAAGGAACTTTATCCAAGGGTTGGGTGTAGTACCATCCGTTGTTGATCCAATAATGATTTATTGTGATAACAATGGGGCTATTGCGCAAGCAAAGGAGCCAAGATCTCATCAAAAATCCAAACACATTATGAGGCGATACCATTTGATTAGAGAAATCATTGGTAGAGGCGATGTCGTGATGGAGCGAGTCGACTCAGCAGAAAATATAGCAGACCCCTTAACTAAACCCTTATCACAGAAAGTGTTCGAAGGACATCTTGAGAAGATGGGTCTTAGATACATGAGTGATTGGAACTAGGGCAAGTGGGAAATTGTTAGAGTAGGGTACCCGGCGTTCCAATCTAATTGGACGTATTCTACTTGTAAATACAGTCTATTGGAATTATATTATGAATAAGGCATTTCTTTATCTTAAGAGAAAGCATTTATCTTATAATTGCACTTAAGATAAAATCCCTAGATCACTTATGGTTATAAGGTATGGTTGCGCATAGAGATGGTGATCATGGAACATACCTTGAAAGCCGTGATCTTAAATACAGTTCCAAGTCGATGGATGTTTCGAGATGGGATATCGAATAATCCATAAAAGACTTGCACATAGTTTGTATGCTTGTTGGACAAGAATGTTGCATTCCATCAACATTAGCGTAAGACGTAAGTACATTTATGTGGGTGCTTGTTAGAGAACAAGTTCACTGAACATGACCGTATGAAAATTCTTAATGAAGAATTTATTCAGTCGAATAAGAATTTTCATGTTACAATAGTACATGACTAATCCTAAGACTTGAGGCACAATGGTAACTTTGTGCATATTACATTCTACTTTGATTTATCCTTTTGGTAGCTAGCACTATCGTTTAAAGGGATAAGTTGGGTATTATGTTAATATGTATGGAAGTTTGTTAGTGGCCAATAAAGGATTCGACACTTATGAAGATAAGTGAATTTCCTATGTGTTTCATAGTTATTAATCCAAAGTCCTTGGCCAAGGCAGAGATGAATAGTGATTCATAACCGGGTTAATAAACATGAAATAGAATCATAGTTATTAAGTCAATTTGGGTTTCGACAAAATCATACCCAAGACTTAATCGGGAAATTAGATGTCGAAAGGATTTTACATGTATGGAGTTGTAATCGGAATAGGTTTACTCGCTATTCACTTAATACTAGATTCATGCTACTTGCTAGGTGTTACCATGATATGTGGGTTCATAAATTAAAGGGTTAATTCATGAATAAGAGTTAATAAGATTTAACTCAAATTACAAAGTGTTGTAAACCCACTACTAGTATTAAGGTGAACCTAAAAGGTCACACTAATTATGAACAAAGGTAAAGATTGTATTTCTAATGGTTAGAATTAATTGATAAATATCTAATTTGATTAGATATCAATTAAAGGAATATATTAATCAATAAGATTGATTAATTACATTTTGGATATTACTTTAGTAATTAAGGTAATTACTAAATTAATAAAGTTGAATTTTAAAATATGATTTTAAATTTTTTTTTTTTTTTTTTTTTTTCCAACGACATAAACATCTCTATTAACCCCATAAAAGGTAATAATACAAAGTACAATACAGCCTGGGTAACTGAGAGGCCATGCATACACAAATGCAGCCTAGTCGAACCAACCTACTACACACCATTCTACAATAACTAAAAACATTCATAAGACAACAGCAAAAAACAGTACCATAAATACAACCAAAATCAGCTACACCTAATGCAACACATAAACCAAAGAGTAAAATAGAAACCACTGCTAAAAAGCCTAGCTCCCATTCAGCTCCATCCAGAAAAGCTCATGTGTGGGTGCAAGCAAATTCATTCCAGTCTCGCATTGCTGCCTTGATAATCCATCTCTCCGGTTGCATATGGCCTTCAAAAATCCAAATATTTCGCGCTTTCCAGAGCCACCATAGTATGTACGTGGATAGTTGAATTCTGTCTTCTGATGTATCCTTGAAATCCATTCCACTAATCCACCACCACCACTGTTTAAAAGAAAGTTGTTCTTGGTGTACTCTGTTCCACTGCACTGGAGAAAGCTGCCACACTTTCACTGCTCTAGGACACTGAAATAAAACATGCTCTTGAGACTCAACAGCTTCACCACAAACTTTACAAAAAGGATCAATAATCAGCCCTCGAGAAATCAGATTTGTACAGACAGGTAAGATATTGTTAAAACACTGCCATATGAAGTGTTTAACCTTGCTCATCACTTTCAGATTCCAGCATCTTGATCTAGCTTGCCTATTTCCCACAGCCAACATACTGCTTTCAGCCACATTTACTACATTGGATTTCCCTGCAACCAGAAAAGAGTATGCTTTTTTCACTGAAAAGTTCCTATTTGTCACAAAAGCACAGTTCCATAAGTCATTTATCCTTGGATTCAGTGTGCTGATTTGCAAAATTCTTGCAGCATCCTCAGCAGCAAATAATGCATTTACCAGATTGGAGTCCCAATGACACCCTCCTGCAGTCAACAGATCCTTAACCCATAGCTGATTATGATCAATATTAATTCTGAGAGCAGGTTTTCTACCAGCCAAACCAGGAACCCAACCATAATCAGACAGCTTAGTATCAGCCCCATTTCTAATGATAATATGCAACTGGGATTTAAGAAGAGGTAGTAAAGAAGCCCATGATTTCCACAGCCAAGAGTCACTACTTGATTGAGTCCAGTCAAAAATAGAGCAATCAGGGAAATACTTACCTCTCAACACTTGACTGACCAGCAAATCAGGCTGGACCAACAGTCTCCACAATTGTTTCAGGATAAGAGCTTTATTCAACAGACTTATATCCAAAAAATCCAATCCTCCTTCAAGTTTTGGTATAGCCAGTTTATCCCAAAATTTCCAGTGCAAACCCTCAGTTTGAATGCTTCCTTTATTCCACCAAAATTTAGCAAACAGTCTACAAATGTTCTTAGACAAACCCACAGGCAGAATAAAACATGACATAACAAATATAGGAAGAGCCTGCAAAACCGATTTAATCAAGATTTCCTTACCAGCTGTAGACAAAAGACTGTTTTTCCAGCTCTCTATTCTCACTCTAACTGAATCCTCCACAAATTGGAAAGCTTCCTTCTTAGAGGCTCCAATACCTAGGGGAAGGCCAAGGTATCTTGATGATCTTTTCACCACTACCCCTCTCAGTACAGAACAGATGCTCCTTACCATATTACTCTCACAGTTCTTGCTCAGGAACATAGATGATTTATGCAAATTAACCTTCTGCCCTGTGAAACACTGATATTTATGGAGGATATTCAATAACAACAAAGCATGAGACTCATCTGCCTTACAAAAAATCAATGCATCATCTGCAAACATTAAATGTGTAAGCATGGGTCCACCTCTTGTGATTTTAATGCCCCTGAACTGGCCAACACTTGTAACATGATTTAAAACAGAAGAAAGAGCCTCTGAAACCAAAATAAATAAATAAGGAGAAAGTGGATCCCCTTGTCTGATTCCCCGAGTAGCCCTCACAAAACCACAATTCCTCCCATTCAAATTAAAAGAGAATGTTGGAAAGGAGATGCATCTGATTATCCATTTAATGAACATACCATGGAACCCCATTTTCTGCATAATTTTCTGAATGCAATCCCATTCCACCCTATCATATGCTTTCTCCATATCTAATTTGACAGCCATGAATGCTTGAGACCCAGATCTATGTCTATGCAAGAAATGAAACACTTCATGTGCTATCACAACATTATCTAACAGATTTCTCCCAGGAACAAATGCAGTTTGAGCAGGGCTAATGCAAAAATGAAGACACACCTTCAGCCTCTCAGCAATAACTTTGGCAACAATTTTATACAAAACACCACAGAGAGAAATAGGCCTGAAATTACTTAGGGATTCAGGATATAAGCATTTTGGAATAAGCGTTATCACCGTGTGCTTCCAGTTTTTAAGTAAGGTACCAGAACTGAAAAAACTTTTAACAGCATTGCACACATCCACTTTAATAATATCCCAAAAATGTTTAAAGAAAGAGGCAGTCATACCATCCTCCCCTGGTGCTGTATCAGATTCCATTTGGAAAAGAGCAGCTTTGATCTCCCTATCTTGAATTGGTTGAACAAGTCTGTTATTACTTTCTTCAGGTATGGAATGAGATATGTGCTGCAAAAGCTCCTCCCCTCCTACTGATCCTTAGATGTGAACAAAGATGAATAGAAATCCACCATGTGATTGGCAATGGTGGCTTGTGACTCACACACCTCCCCTGTATTAGTAACAAGCCTCTGAATAAAATTATTTTTTCTCCTTTGAGCAGTAAAAGCATGAAAAAAACGAGTGTTTCTGTCTCCCTCTTTCATCCACAAAGCTCTAGATTTAAGTCTCCAATAATTCTCCTCCTCCTTATGAGCACAGTCTAGTTCAGTCTTCAATAAGTCCCATTCCTCCCAGTTCCTCTCCTGCCCACTCAACCTCATCTCTTCCAATTTAGGAGTCAGAGTTTTGATAATCTTATCACTGTTTCTGCTAATAGGTTTGTGCCAGGCCAGTAATGCCATTCTTGTGCTCTTAATCTTTTGGTGAACTTGGTACATCTGAGACCCATCTACAGAAATTTGCCACCCCCTCTGAACTGCTTCTTTTACACCTTCCAACTTAACCCAAGAGCTATCAAACTGAAACCTCTTCATTCTCCTATCAGTCTCCATATCAGTGTCAAAGATCATCACATTGTGGTCAGATGCTGTTCTGAAAAAATTTATGACCTCCATCCTAGGGAAATTCAGCAGCCAATCATAAGATATAAACACCTTATCAAGTCTCTCTTCAATATAGCCATCCCCAGGTCGATTGTTACCCCAGGTAAAAAATGCACCCTTTTGATCCATTTCCTGCATTCCCATATTTGCAATGAAAGTGTTAAAGCCTCTGAAACTGGACTCAGGTCTCCTCACTCCCCCTCTCTTCTCCTCATTGCAAGAAATGTCATTCCAGTCCCCAGCTACTACCCAGCATCTACCCCACTTTGATTTGTTATGCTCAAGGAACTCCCACTGTCTTTCCCTCTCATGCCTATCGGTACTCATATAAACAAAGACCAACCAGCACCACTCTCTAATTCCTGCTCCTTTAACTTCTACTTGAATACAGAAATTATTAGCCAGCAACTGCCTAATCTCAATATTCATATCCCACATCACTAGCATACCTCCTCTTGTACCATTTGGCTTTTCCAAAAACCATCTGCTCTGAAAACCCAACTTCCTGCAAACTGTGTTAGTAAATGCCCAGGACTTTTTAGTTTCTGATAAAAATATAATATTTGGGTGGTGGACTCGCTTAGAGTCCTTGATCTGGGAAACTGTAGAGGACCCACCCAGCCCTCTACAGTTCCACACCATAGCTTTCATGGATCACTTCGGGGCCACTTTAGGCTGGCCTTCTCCACCTTATTCTCATCTCTGTCAGTTTTCATCTTCTTCTCCGGGCCTGCTTGATCAATAATATGTATACCACCCTCATACAACACAATCTCTCTGTTTCTCTTCAAAGCTTTATTGGAATTCTCCCCTGTAGTTACCTCAACAGCTCGTGTACTCGGGGAAGTCGGCTCAGTCATTCTCATTAATCTGCCTGTATTGTGCTGTTTTCTCTTCCATGAAGCTCCAGCATGTCCTCCAACCACAACTTTGGATATACTAGGAACTCCCATCACAGGTGTAGGTTTAGCCTGCAATTCTTGAATATCCATCTCCATCTGGACTTCTGCATTCTCTGCTCCCATAACAGTCATAGGCTGTCCACCATTTTCCCCAGAGAAAACGTGATCTAACTCTACCGAAGCAAGAGGTTGAATCATGCTCACTGAATTTTCCCCCCTCCCCTGCTTTGCTTTATCTCCAGTGGTTGCAATCTGAATTTGTTTGCTTGGTATAGTTGTAGGACTAGTCGCCACAAAAGAATCATGATTTGATGGCTGTTTAGGTGGAGTGCTCTTACCTTCTGAACTGCTTGCCTGATAATTCCTTCCCCCATGATATGTTTCCTTTGCTTTCAGCCATTCCCCAAATTGACCTTCCACAGGTGTTCCTTTTTCAATATCATCCGATCTGCGTTTACATCCCCGATCTAAGTGCCCAATCATCCCACAATAATAACATAGATTCACAAGCCTTTCATACCGGAAAGTCACCATCACCCTTTGCTCACCCAACTTAACCACTGTGCATCTTGGAACCGGCTCCTTCAGATTCAACGTAACCAGAATTTTGAGAAAACTTCCCATTTCCCCTCCTACTTTGCACACCACCACATTCTTGACTCGATTAAATATCCTTCCGATACACATACCCACTTCTGTGCTCATCCAATTAATAGGGACATTCATCACTTGTACCCAGATGTTAATCTCATTAAAGCACTCATGAAGACTATGAAGTCCAGGTACCCATTCTGTCAAAATAAGGTATTGATTTTCATACAACCAATTATTACCCGCTGCAACTTTCGCCTTATCCTCCAAAGAAGTGAAAATGAATTGGAAAAAATTAGAGCTGATTTCCTTCACTTCCATCGCTTGTTGCAGCTTCCAAATACTACTCATAGCACGCTTTATCCCCATCATGCTCGCCGGCCGGTCACCAACAATTTTCCCAAAAAGACTCCGCTCACATTCTTCTTCACTAGACTTGACATCCTTCACCTGCAACTCAATTTCTCCGGTTTCCTTAGCTGATAACGAACATGTTTGTAGCTTCCTAAGAACATCCTCCTTTATTTCACTCTCAGAAACTGGAGCCCCAATTCGGTCCCCCATATCAGAGCCCTCCACGACCACCCCAAAACCCCAATGGACTTTAGAAAATCCCGCAATCGAAGAACAAAACCTGAATCAGCCAAGCAAAAACAAACACCAAACACCAATCAACAACTCACTCCCACCAGAAGAATTTCGCTCCCACCAGAAGAATTTCGCTCTCAAACGAGAGAATCTTTTTTTATTATGGAACGGATTTTAAATTTCAAAATCCAAAATAATAATAATATGATTATTATAATATTGGGAAAATGATATAATAATAAAGTCTTGAGAAAGATTCTCAAGATTTATTATCCAATTATTATTTATATCTTTAAATATGATTTAAGGATTAAAATAATAAATATGATTATAATAAAATGGTTGTTGATGGTTGTTTGAACTACTTAACATATCTTATTATTTTCAAAGTCAAAAGTTAGTAAATACTATTTAAATAAAATTTGATTTTATTTAANA